>JASDQU010502851.1:90834-106941 GCA_032191745.1 Picea mariana | reverse complement strand
TGATTCTTCTCTAGCTGACTGCAGATTTCCTCCAAGATCATAAGTTTCACATACACATTTCTTCCTCCTCTCTTCACCATTAGAGCTTGCTTATATAGGTTGAGAAGAGGTTAACCACTCAAGTTATGTTTAGAACCAGTTAGAAACCTCTTCCTTGGTTTGAGAGATCTTTTGAAAAAACCAAGAATTCGAGATTAACAGCCTCCCAAACTCGAATGATTCGGCCCTTATTTTCCTCGCCGGGCTTAACAGTTCACCCAGAATAGGGAGCGCTCTTTGAAGAAGGTCACGGAGCGTTATAACGCTCCCAAAAAGGTCCCTAGAAGCGCCAGCGCTTCAAAGTTGGATAGCGCTCCTGCAACGGGGTGGAAAAGCGTTATAACGCTTCTCAACCATGGTGGAGGGGCGTCGGCGCTCCTCAGGTAGTGTTGGAGGAGCGTTCCCCTTCCAAAACCTTGATTTTGAAGCTTTCTAAGGTGTCAAGATATGTTTGACTTCAGTAGACCAACTTTCTTCCTTCAAACTGAGTAAATGAGGTGTTTCAAGTGTCTTTGTGATGTCATCATTACGGTGACATGATCCAACAGTATTTACGACACCCTTATAACCAACTTGTGACCTTTGCGACAAGTTGTATAGGAATTGCGACACTTGCGACAAGCGAGAGGTATGTGCGACACTTATCCAGTTGAGTGATTTGGATGTGTAACAACTACCAAGCTCTTCTTCGAACGAGTGTGGGTCCATTTTGGGATACCACATACCATCATCTCCAACTGTGAAAACAGGTTCCTCAACACATTTTGGTCGAGTCTCTGGTCATGATTGGACACCAAGCTCACTAAATCCACTACTTTCCACCCCCAAACAGACGGCCAAACAAAGGTTTTCAAATGGATGATTGTGCACATCATGCGCATGTACAACTCTAAGAATCCATGTACATGGGATGAGAGTCTCCCCTATGTTCAACACAGTTACAAAAGGGCTCTCCATAGCTCCACCAGTCATATCCCATTTCAAGTGGGGCTGGGATTCCAACCCTTGGGTCCCATTAATGTTGCACTACCACTTTCCACCACACTAACAAACTCTTCCCATGTTCAATTCAAGATCGACAAAGCCAACAAATTCATTGAGATGATTTAGCACATCCGCCAACATGTCCATGATATTTTGCAGAAACCCAATGTTAAGTACAAGTAGCACCATGATCAACATAGGGTACCGCACCAGTTTTGGGTTGGAGAGAAAGTCTAGTTACATTTGCAGAAGGAGTGTCTCACAGGGCCGCATCAAAATCTTTTCCAACTTCGCTATGGGCCTTACACTATCACCAAGGCTATGGGTAGCAATGCTTTTAAGATCAACACTCCACCCTTCCTTGGCTTGCACCCAGTGTTCAATGTGGACCTCCTTCGGCCATATTTTCCACCATTATTGGACACCTCAGAGATCGTATAACAATTGAAACCGGCAAATCTCAACCCTGACTGGATGGAACAAGCATCCACTGATCAAATAGTGGACACATAGGTCAAGGGCACTCGCCAACAGAGGATCCAGCTTTATCGGGTTATCAAGGCAGGGTAGCTCCTACACCAAGGAAAGTGTCTCACCCAGGGCCAAATTCAGCAAAAGTTTCCTCACCTGATGGGGGAACTCAATGAAATGGAGACCATTTCCTCCTAAGGGGGGAGGATTGATCCAGCTAGATATTGATGGCCACCCACCTATTCAAACTGGCTCCTCTTAACAGTTTTAGTTTAGAACATTCTTCTATACTTCTTTGTAATGGTGGGTTCTACACTTTTGGGGTTTTTTGAATCCCCACACATCTTCCAGGTGGATACTAGTGGCCTCCCACCTAATCCAACTGTCTTATTTTGCATTTTTTTATGTCATCACATCTTGTTGTACTTCCAGGTCCATTTTGGGGCCCTTAACAGCATTTTTTTGGGCTCGCCATAGTTAAATTGTACATGAAGTTAGAGTTTGATGGTGAAATGTTTAGTTCTCTAAAATACCTTTCCAATGGGCTATCACGTGCCTAAAATGGAGGTCGTGTGCAAAAGTTACTACCTCAGGAAGTTGAGGTACCAACTTACCCATAGGGGCCCACATAAATTTTGGCATTTCACCTCCTAGGGTTAGGTTTTTGGATGTCTAGGGTTTTGGGATTCATGAGTAATATAAAAAATTCCTCTAGAGCCTCATTGTAATCATTCTTCTCAAATGAATGTGCATAGCAGTTACATCTCTTCTTAGAGATAGCTACCACCATTCAAGCAAGTGTTTCATTTCTGCATTTTTACAATTTCATCATATATCATTTATTCAATAGAAGATATTGTTCATTGGATATATGTGTTGTTATTCATATCTCTATGTTTATTGTATTAAGTATATTAATCAGTTTGTTTCGCTCCAAAATCCGGATCAATTACTCCAGGGATTTAGGTTAGTAGTAGAAGTGCATATCCAATCACTAATAGTTGTGGAAGACTCCAGCATAATTATCAAATTGATTCACAAGAGAGTATTTCAAAGTGATTTTAAACTTGCGTCTATTCTAGTTCGAGCTTAACAAAAGGCTACAAGAATACAAAAAATCTCCTTTTATCAACTTAGTCTTAAGGGATTTTAATCATCAAGCTAATAGATTAGCCAGTAAGGCAATAAGTCTAAAATTGGGGGACCTTTGGGTTAATAGTTGATTAACCACCCAAGTAATACCATAATCAACCCTTTGTAATTAATGACAAGTAATTTGAATTTATTATTCCATGTGTCTTCCATGAGCTATCCCCTCCCTCAAGGAAAGACATTAAACTTGACGCAACCCAAGGATCCCTCATGTGCTTGAGTTCTCAAGGACGCAAGTTATTGAAAGTTGAAGTTTATTTCATCCCAAGCAAGGTGGGATAATGGAGCATATGTTTTCCACATGGTGGAAAGATCAATGGAAACTTTTTCAATCGGCCTCTACTTGGATTTCTTGTTGGACTTCGGGTTGGTGGACAATCTTTTAGTCAATTTTATTTTTCTATGTTTGTGGAATCTAGTTGGTTTTTAGGAGTTGGTTTTTGATTCAATAGGCATTTCTCATCTCAGTGTGTGTGGTATTTCTTTTAATTTTTTTGGGAAGTGTGTATTGGATGCTCAAACAATGTGTTTTGATCTTCAAAATTTGGTTTTGTCTCTACTTTTGGTCTATGGTGGCATGAGTTAGTTCTCTATGTCTCAGTTGTATGGGTATTGGATTTTCCCTGAGCTCTTTGTTGGTTTTCATCAATCACTTTTAGGTTCAAGGCTATGGGTATATTGCATTAACAAGTTTCATATTTCTTTTGAGTATTTTAGGGTTGGTTTATCCATCATGGACCACTAGGATTTGCAAGAGATGAGAAGGATACTTAGGGAACATGAAGAAATTATGCATGGAAACAAGACATCCCTTTTCACTCTCACTTCTAAATTTCATGATTATGAACAACAATGTGTCTCACAAATTACTATTGTTATGAGTATTTTGGTTGAGGTTAAGCTCCAAATTGTCATTCTTAAGGCAAAGTGTAATATGATAAATAACTTGTTGGAGAATTTGCATAAAGGTGAGACTATTTTGTATGGATAGTACATGTTGTGTCGTTTTTGGTGATATGTGGTATGTCACATAACTCCTCACGATTAGGAATTTATGGCTTTGTGAATTTATAGAACCCTTTTGAGTTATCTAGAATCCCCTAGAAGGTCAAAGAAGTCAATTATTCTAGAAGCTCCTAGAAGAAGTTTACTAGTCAAATTGGTTGTAACTAGGAGTTAGTCATGGGTAAAGTTGTTGCAATAAGAAAATAATTAAAAATAAATTAGTTGCAACAAGAAGTGGTGAGTTTACTAATTGTGGATAAAGTAGTTGCAAGTGGGTAAAGTAGTTGAAAGAGGGTTAGCCCTAAAAGAGGGAAGTTGGGTAAAATAGTTAGAAGATAACCCCTAAATGAATCCACTTGGAAAGTATAAATAAGAGAGCAAGGGACTCCCATTAGCATCTAATTTGAGCACATTGAATATCTATTTTTATGAATGGTCATTGACAAGTATAATTGACAAATCTGAGGTTGTGCAAAGCTGAGGAAGTGAAGAAAGTTTGACAACAAATTTTTGAAGCTACAGAGTGAAAGCGTTTCTGAAAAACCCTAATTATTGAGGTCCTTGTGAGTCATCCCATAGGTTTATAGTGAATCACTTGCTTGACAAGTAGTGTGCAACAAGCGAGGTGTTTGTAAAGTTGGGAAAAAGGGATGGAATAGGTTATAGAAGATTAGTAAGGTATGGACATCTGAGATCTAATGCTCCAGGTCGGTAACAGAGCTACAAGTATTATAATATGTTTGTTTTATGGTTGTATGATGATAATATATGGTTTAGTTTTGGACCATATGCTTGAGGCATAGCTTGGATGCATGGGAAAAACCTGTTGGCATTTCCACATTTTTTTTTACCTTTTAAAATCAACAAAGAAAAATCCTTGTAGCTACCTACGCTTTGTCGCAAGTATTGTTGTTTGAAGGTGAATTATCGGCTATAAGAGGATTGTGTCGATTGTTCTTTTTCCTTTTGTTTTCATGCGTCATTCATGACTGAAAGCATGAATGAAGCATTATGATCATGATGTGAAATGTATATAAGTTTTAAGTCTCAAGAAGGGTTGATATTCTTACAAGTCTTTTGATGAGTATTGATTGCTTTGAAGTCTACCATATATCAATAAAACTTTTGTTGCTCATTTGATTATGAGATATACCTTGATTTTTTGTTAATACACCAAGAATTGATTGCAGCTAGACTATGTTTACATTTCTTTATGATTCTTGGTAGACCTTTTCTTGTCATTATGCTTTGGTTTGCAAAACATCTCTTCTCCTAACCTTAGAAAATCAACTCCACCCTTTGCACAATGATGAAATTTGAATGCACCCGGTTGTACCCTGTACTCTATTGGAGGTGGTAGTCTGAAATCGATAGGTCCATCATTTCAAGTTAAGTCTTGGGCTTCGTTCTGTACTCTTGGCAATTCATTACACAAAACTTCTGATTTTTGTATGAAACCCCTCATTCCTTCATTTAATCGTGCGAGGGTAATAGTGGGTTTTATTTCCTTGGTTTTTTCCCTGGTTCCTTCTATTTTATGAAACCCTTCATGCTTACAGTGATTTATGTCTGCCTTCATGACTGCTTGTCTGAATCCATATGGCCCATGTCATCCATGTCGAACCAAATGGCTCCCAAACCTTGCTTCTGTATGACGATGCAAGCGAAGACCTTAGGAGTCATGGCTGGCTTCAGTTTCTCAAAAAATTCCATGGTTACAACTTGCAAGAGGCCCAGGAGTTCGCCCTCTCTTTCGATGGATGCTGAGCCAAAGTGGGTGATGTTCAAATCAAAATCACCGAGGAATTTTTGAGCCAGGAAACAAGTCTTCCCCTTAGCGGGAAAAAATGGTTTAAGAATTCCAAGTTAGAGGAGGTGTCGTGGAGTTTGTTCTTTACCTCTCGAAAAATATAGTGTTGTGATAAAGGTATTCCTATATCTCTATTAAATACTAGGTGGCATGGTTTATTGGAAGTTTTAAGGCATTTCGTTACATGTGAAGGTCACTTCAGCCTCATTTTTATTTACCACATAAGACTATTAATGAATTTCATCAGTTTCCAATTGAACATTCCATTCTATTTATTGAGAAGTTTATATAAAATGGCCAAGAGGTATAAAAGGTAGTGTTTTAATTCCATTTTATTCCATCATGGATTGATCAGGATGTTGTTAGTCCATCATTTAAATTTTCAGGGTGACGATTGGGATATTTTCTTATCTTGAAATGGCTTTGTTACATCCAATCCCGCAGAGGTTCCTGTGGTTGATAAGCCCATGTTAGAAAAAGGCCCTATCTTGTCCGTTGACAAACCAGTTTTCTTATCCAAAGAACCCTGTGATAGGTCCGTGCTCATTGAGCCCATGTTAGAGAAATAGGATGTTGACCCTATGATATTTGAATCTCCTGAGCGTGAGAAGGATGTTTATCCTAATAACGTGGCAAAGGATGCCAATAAATTCTCATACGGACTGTCAAGTAAGAATCCAGACTTAGGTTTTAATAACAAAAGAGTTGGGAGATTGATCTCAATGAGTTTGAGGAATAAAACAAAAGCTCATGTGAGCTCGATCAAAGTGATTGAGGTCCATGAGAGCTCTGATTCTAAGATTGAAAAGTTCTTGGAGGAGGAAGATCCAAATTACCATAAATCGATTCCCAATCAAACCTACGATTTTGTATATAATCTGCCACCATGCCTGAAGCATAAAGAAAATTTCCCAGAGATCAAACTCAGTCAAAAACCCACGGTATACAGTGGAAGCATCTTGCCACACAGTCATATGTTTCCTCAACCAACTATTCCCAATCCACAGTGTGAGGTGTGTTTTATTTGGATAGAAAAGTTTTACACAAAGGTCCCCTTCCTATAAGAAAACATCAAGACTCTCACATCTCAGATCAACTCGTTAACAAATGAAAACCATAGAATTAATATCAGTGCACAAAGGAAAGGAAAACACTTGAAGAGAACTGGAAATGTCATAATAAAAAATGTTGAGTGTGTCAAAGCAGTGATTAATTCTAAGGTTTTATGAGCCGAATTTAGCATTCAGTTGAAAGGTAAAGATTTGTGTGCTTTTATTAAAAAAAAATTATTAATATAGATTGAATCAATTTTCTGTTGTTTAAAATAAGACTAGCTACAGAATCAGCAGATTTTGTAGCCAGTCTATTCTCATTCGAAATTTTGGAAAATATTGGTTAAATTAATATCTAAATTTCTTTTTTTCATTTTTTCTTTCAGGATATCATGTAGCTTGTGGTGATCTAATGAGATGGAGCATTTCTAGGGTTATTATCCATTTCTTTGGCTCATTTTTTAAACAGAAACAAACCTTTTATAATCTTAAGAGATACAGTTTGATATTGAGTGCTTTTATTAACCTCTATTTTTATAATTAGTAAATCATCCTAGGATTTGATTCTATCTTAGAAGATAGGATGCTTAGTTTGCTTGAACTCTTTAAATACTTCAGATTTTTGTAATGAAGACATCTTTGCTGGGAGAAAGAGATGGATGGGTGACTTTAGAACTTAATGAAATAGCATTTTACACATTTTGGCTTTAGAATTTTGTTTATAATGTTATCATTTATGTTTTGTTATGTCCTGATACATGTATAGATCTGATATCTTTAGATTAAATGATCTGTGATGTGCAAGACATTATATTATAAATACCATCTGCAATTTGTTTCTCAGAATATAAATGTTGTGATTATGTTTTCAGTTAAAACGATAGGGTTTATCTTTCAATTTTGATTGAAAAATGAAATGTACAGATTACTTTCAAATTTATCTTACAGTAATTATCTATAACCATGAAATTATAGATTTATGTTGGTGTCTCTGCTTCATTCATTAACACCCAAACTGCCAACAGATTGTTCTGAATTTATTTAGAACAGTCTTAAGGTTCTTTGCAGGTTTCCCTCTTGGACATGGTACTTGGATGTTCTCAAATTATGAAGATGCTTGGATACACATCACTAATTCACTAACAGGTTAGCTCATTTACATTTTTTTGTTATTTGTTTATCACTGAAATTCGAATGTGTGGTTTGGCTTTCAACTATCCACATGTTTCTGTTTCATAGTATTTTCTTTTTATTAGTTTAATATTTATAAGGAAAAAAAAACCAAAAATATGTTTTATGTGCTTTATTTATCTTCTTCTTCAAAGCAGTCATTTCACATTGAGTTTTGTAAGTTTAGATTAAAACTTGCAGTGTGTGTATCATGTACATAAAAAGGATAAGTATATCTGCTATTTAAATATACCTACAATAGTTACGTCATATGTATGTACATATATATATAGTAATTAGTAATTAGTTATTTATTTCATTCCTTTTATTTTGTTTCTTTAGGACTCTTAGATTGGCTAACGGAGCCATTAAACCCGTTAGAACGAGTTACACCAAATGGATTGGGTTATTTAGACAACCCTGGACTGGACTCATTCTTCCAATTGACGGATGGTCATTTTCGCCCGTCAACAAAACCCTAGTATATGCATTGAAGTATTTATGTTAGGGTATTGTTGATCAGGTTATTACTTTCTCAGTATTGTTATGGTTCCTTGTTAGAAGCACATATTTGGATATATATATTTGAGGCATATGCTTGTATATGGATGAGGTATGACCTTGTGAGTTTGGGTATCTTCCTAGAGGTACTATTGCTATATAGTACTTGCTATTGTGAATGGTTATCAAGCAAATCTATTGAAGTGCATTGTTGATGCAGCTAGTTAATTTATATTGACATACCCATATGTGCTTGTGAGAGACCTTTGTTAGTGAGCTTGGTATATGATTGGTACACATTTAAGGATACATAAGAGTGAATTTTTGACACATGATTTGATGTGAGGTTTTATGGTATTTGGATCATGGATAGTATGATGTATTGATAGAGGAATTTTGTTGGTTATATTGGTATATGTCTTTTGTATATGGTTGAGTTACATGTTGGTACATATAGTTGATGAATTGGCACATACATGAGGTGTATGGTATGGTGATGTTGGTACATATTGATGAGTCATAGTTTGGCTTGTTGATACATGATTGATACATGCTTGGTACAATGTTAGAGGCACTTTCTACTAGTATTGTTGGCACATGGTTTATGGATGATGTGGCATATATGTATTGGTATAATTTTAGAAGCACATATTGATTGTGGTACATATTGTTGATGTTTGTGAGTAGTCTTGGTCAATGCACATATTAGATATATTGTGCACATGGTTGAGAGTTGTCTCGGTGATTGATCTTGGTGAGTAGATCTAATTCAGTTGATGAGATTGATGAGACAAGTTGTTGTGAAAGTCTTTTTGGATAGTTTGTTATGATAGGTTATTTGTATAGGTTTGGTGCATGCTTGATGCACTTGTTGATGAAATAGGTTGAGACACAATGTTGGTGCATGGTTGATGCACTTGTTGATGGTACAAGTTGATATACATGTTTGGTGCATGGTTGATGCACTTGTTGATGGTACAGGTTGAGGTACAATTTGATGCATGATTGATGCATGGTACAGGTTTTTGTGATAGTGAATGGCTGACAAGTTACAGGTTGACAGTGACAGAGTGATAGTGGAAGTGGCTGATTCATTGATAGTGACAGGTTGTCTACATTTGGCATTTATATTTCAAGGTGCCAGGATGGAGCAAGGAAAGGGGGTTGTATCCTCCTTCCAGTTGGTGCTAGAGAATTAGGGAGTTGGAGCTTCCTTCGGGTTGGATCCTGAGAAATAAGTGGTTGTAGCAGGAGAACCTAGGGGGTTGTAGCCTCCTTCTAGTTGGAGCCATATAATTAGGGAGTTGGATCTTCCTTCAGGTTGGATCCTAAGAAACTAGGGGGTTGGAGCCTCCTTCCAGTTGGAGCTAGAGAATTGGAAGTTGGTTATTCCTTGAATGTAATTATTTGACATCTAATAAAATCATTCTGTGGTTTTCTCCTGCATTGGGTTTCCAAGTAAATATTGGTGTACTGTGTATTGTGTGGATGTGTTTATTATTGTTTATTGTGCATTGATGGATGTTAATGTTTATGATACAATAATATATCGATGATGAACATATGAAAATGGTTGAATAAGTTAAAAAAATATATACATTGTGGTTAAAAGTGGTATAAATTGTTCATTACTAATTCACCCCCCCTCTCAATAATCCAACACTTGTCTTTGTTTGTTTTATTTTTGTCTTTTCTCCTAGGGGAGAAAGAAGGTCTCATGAAAGTCTCATATTTTCTTTATACATTTTTCCTTTATGTACAACAATATACTGCTTGACTTCAAATCTCATGTGTTTGACTTAAGACTACAATACATACAAGGGTAGACATCAATCTTGATGGCATGGGACCTTCATGCCAACAAGTTGATCTCCTTCATTATTTATAGCCTTAAACATTGCCATTGTTAATCATCCTAGAGCCTGTGCCGATAGACAATTGTTCTTGTTTGGATCCGATTCGGATAAAAAAAAATGAGTATTGATTTTTCTACAAATAAAAATGTGATTTTCATTCCAATCAAAATATATGTCTCAACCCTAATATATCGAACATGAAGAAGTATTTTTAAAAAATGACAAACCTCTATACACTTAAAAGATGTAGTATTAAGATAGATCTATAGTAGTGAGGGGGATCATCATTGATCTCAAAGGAAAAAATGAATTATCCTATGCCTGGGGTTTGGGAACTACATCCAATAATCATACATAAGCTTATGAATCACTGATCCAGGTGGATATTGGTGGCCACCCACCTATTCCAACTAGCTCCTCTTGACAGTTTTAGTTCAGCACATTCTTTTGTACTTATTTGGAATGGTGGGTTCTACACTTTCAGGGTTCTCTAAATCCCCACACATCTTCGAGGTGAATACTAGTGGCCTCCCACCTAATCCAACTATCTTATTTTGTATGTTTTCATGTCAGCACATCTTGTTGTACATCCAGGGTCATTTTGGGGCCCTTAACAGCGTTTTTTTGGCTCGCCACAGTCAAACTATATATGGAGTTAGACTTTGATGACGTAATGTGTAGTTCTCTAAAATACTTTTCCAATGGGCTATCATGCACCTAAAACAGAGGTCGTATGCAAAATTTATGACCATAAGAATTTGAGGTACCAACTTACCCATAGGGGCCCACATAACTTTTAGCGTTCCACCTCCTAGGGTTAGGTTTTTGGATGTCTAGGGTTTTGGCATTCATGAGTAACATTAAAAATTTCTTTGGAGCCTCATTGTAATCATTCTTCTCAGAAGGATGCACGTAGCAGCCACATCTCTTCTTAGAGATAGCTACCACTATTCGAGCAAGTTTTTCAGTTCTGCAGTTTTACAGTTTCAGCCTTTTTCATTTATTCAATAGAAGATATTGTTCACTCAATATCTGTGTTTTTCTTCATATCTCTATGTTTATTGTATTCAATCTGTTAATCAGTTTATCCCACTTCTCAATCCTTATCAGTGGTATCAGAGTGGTCTGCTCTTCATTTATTTTTCTTCATGCATGTTCCCAACAAGATCTGGGTACAAGAAGTTGGGACTCTAACCAATCGATTCGTTGCTAGATTGATCACGTTGAGCCTGACAACAACCCATGGGAGACAAAAAGAAAGATGATGAAGTAGGAGATCCTTTTAAAATGTTTCTCGAGGAATCCCTTGTGTGACAAAGGAATGAAATGATGGACAAATTTGCGCAGATACTTCGGAAGCTACCCATAGGAGAAGCATATTCATCAAGCAGCTATGCAACCCTCTTCAAGGTACAGGTAAATTTTGATATTCCATTATTTGAAAGACTGATAGATATGGATGTTGTAGATAAATGGTTGAATCTGCTCGAAGGGTATTTTTCAGTCCACAATATTTTCGATAGGGAAAAGATTACTTTTTTACTCCTCGAGGTCATCCCCCATGTTAAGGACTGGTGGGACACTTACTTTGAGAAAAGGGCCAAAGGGGAATATGCAATATTTGTGGTTTCCCTTACATGGGATTCCTTCTAGGATGCCATTAAAGAAAAATACTACCCTATTGGAAGCTATGAGGACCAATACACCAGATGGACCACCCTGCATCAAGAAAGGGACCAGATAGTACCATATTTCACCAATATTTTCCATACTCTACACACCAAATTGGTTATCAAAGACTTTGAGTGACATATGGTTCTCAAATACCGTGGTTTTTTGCATAGATACATTCAAATAGAAATGGATTTTTTGGACATCGTCATTGGGTACGGCTTATAGATACGTTGTCAAGAGTGAGTAGAAATTTAAGAAAAAGAGGCAAGAGTTTGGATCTGCAAACTCCTCACAGTCGAAGCAGGGAAAAGGTCGCCCCAACCCACATAGAAAGGGATAGAGAAAAGATGGCCACTCTCATGACAACTAGTCCAGGATGCAACAAAAGAAGGGAAATGAGAAGATGAAGAAGGACACAGGAAAATGGTGTGAGTACCATAAAATCCCTTGGCACAACACCGAAGAATGCCACTCCAAGAACTCACTCATCGTCGAGCTAAAGGATTCCAAGTCAGAGGTTGATTCTGATTCTGAATCAAATCCCGAAGGAGGGAAGTGGATTATCGATGTTGAAACCAGTGCCACTGTCGCTACCACCAAAGTCCGTCCAAGCAAACCATAAGAACCAGAGGAAGGGGAACACCTCTTTCACTCACAGATGTGGGTAAAGGGGTCTCTTTTTTGTTTCGTTGTTGATAGAGGCAATCAAAAGAACCTGATTTCAGCAAAGTTCGTCAAGTGTCTAGACCTTTCGATGACGCTGCACCTGCATCCCTACACCACCAGATGGATTCACCAAGGAAGAGATATTTGTGTCAGCCAACAGTGGCATCTTCCCTACAGCATCAAGCCTTTCAAAGATGAGGTATTATGTAATATTTATTCCCTTGAAGTTTTCAATGTTATCTTAGGACAACCATATTTTTGGAAGCATCATGTTGTGTATGAGTCTAGACCCCGCAGTGTTATTATTACTTTGGGTAGACAATTGTACAGGATACCAGAGGTAGCGTCGCCTGCCATTATTTATTTAATCTCTGCTAAGAAATGCAGTAAGGTCATTTCACAGACTGGAAAGTTTATCTTCTTTGTGATCTATCTTCACAATAAGAAGAAGGTTGTTTCCACATTCATGGCCTCTACACAAAGCCTCTCTTTGAAGGAGAAGAAAGTGGGTGGGATCGTGGAAGAGTACAGAGACATATTCTCCTCACCCACCAAGGTATCGATGTGATTCCAAATAAAGCATCCAATTGATCTGACCCCCGGTGCACCTCTTCCTAATGGACCATTCTATCATCGCTCGCTGATGGAAAATGATGAAATTAGGCATTAAATCTAAGATCTTCTTCAAAAGGGGCACATCAGACCTAGTTTCTCCCCTTTTCGGAAGCCTGATTGTACTAGTGGAAAAGAAGGATGGGAATTGGCGACTCTGCATTGATTACAAAGACTTAAACAAAATCACAGTCAAGAACCGGTACCCAATTCCCAGGATTGATGACCTTCTTGACCAAATCAAGGGGGGGGATTTCTTCAGCAAGATTGACCTAAAGTCTGGCTACCACCAGGTTCCCATCAAACCAATTGATGTATGGAAGACATCCTTCAAATCTAAAGAAGGTCTCTTTGAATGGTTGGTCATGCCCTTTGGCTTAACAAAGGCACCAGCCACTTTCATAAGGTTGATGGATTATGTATTGAGACCCTTCACCAACTATTTTGTGGTGGTATATTTGGATGACATCCTCATCATCAACAGAACTTAGGAGGAGCACATGTGGCATATTCAACAAGTTTTGAGCACTCTGCGACATCACAAGCTATATGCCAACTTGGAAAAATGCTCCTTTGACATGAACAAGGTCCAATACTTGGTCTACATTGTTGATGAACATGGGGTACATGTTTATCCAGCTAAGATCCAAGTCATCCGTGACTGGCCAGCCCTGACCACACTAATCGAGCTTCGGAGCTTCTTGGGACTGGCCAACTTCTATAGACGGTTCGTGTTGGTATTCTCTTATATTGCATGGGCCCTCATCTAGGTGACCAAGGGCGATGGTAGGGAAAATTTCATGTGGGGGAAGGAACAACAACAAGAATTCGATGATGTGAAGCATCGCTTGTGCTCAACTCCAGTTCTCTCCTTGCCTTATTTGCAACAACCATTCGAGATTGAGACTGATGCATATGATTGTGTTGTAGGCACAGTTCTCACTCAACACAATCATCCAGTAAAATACCATAGTAAGACACTCTCAGATAATATCCATAAATACCCCACCTATGACAAGGAAATGTATTCCATTGCACAAGCCTGTCATCAATGGAAACATTACATTCTGGGAAAGGAGACGATCATCCACACTGATCACAAGCCTCTATAGTTCATACAAAAATAGGGGAAATTGTAGAATGACCACCATCAAAAGTGGTCCACCTACCTACAGTAGTCCCATATCAACATCAAGTGTAAGACAGGGATCCCAAATCATGTCACAAATTGCCTCAGTCAACCTCTCATGGCTGCAATCACCACTATGATCCATTCCTATGGACATGAGGCATCTGAGTGGCCCCAAATTTATCAGTAAGATGTGGACATCACTACCACCTATCATCTCTTGGGTACAGGTGTGAATGTCATCGATTTTCACATTCAGGATAGACTATTATGCCATTTGGGCCATCTTTGTGTTCCTACAAGCGAGCTTGCAAAGCTGATTTGGGAATCCCACTAAAGTCAGATGGAAGGACATTTTGGTGTGGAGAAAACTATGTTCATTCTTCAGAAACATTTTTATTGTCCAAAACTTCGACAGGACGTTAGCAAGTATAGAAGATCTTGCACTGTCTGTGCCATTGCCAAGTCAACCATCAAGAAGAAAGGATTATACACCCCTCTTCCTACTCCTAAGAAGCCATCTCAATGGATTACATATCTTGCCTTCCATCCACCATGCAAGGAAATGATTGTGTATTTGTGGTCGTTGATCGGTTTTCAAAGATGGCCATCCTCACAGCCTTCAAGAAGAATATCACAATGGAAGATACTACCAAGATCTTCTTTGAACAAGTGTGAGTCCATTTTGGGATACTACATACCATCATCTCCAAATGGGAAAACAGGTTCCTTAGCACATTGTGGTCGAGTCTCTGGTCACTATTGGACACCAAGCTCACTAAATCCACTACTTTCCACCCCCAAATAGAGGTTGTCAATCGGATGATTGTCCACATCATGCACATGTAAAACTCTAAGCATCCATGTACATGGGATGAGAGTCTCCCCTATGTTCAACACAGTTACAACATGTCTCTCCATATCTCTACCAGCCATATCCCATTAAGTGGGGCCAGGATTCCAACCCTTGTGTCCCATTGATGTTGCACTACCTCTTGCCACCACACCGACAGACTCTTCCCATGTTCAATCTGAGACCGAAAAAGCCACCAAATTCATTGAGTGGATTCAGCACATCCGCCAACATGTCCATGATATTTTGTAGAAATCCAATGTTAAGTACAGGCAGCACCATGATCAACACAACGTACCGCACCAATTTCAGGTTGGAGACAAAGTCTATTTACATTTACAGAAGGAGTGTCTCACATGGACCCATCAGAAGCTCCGCCCACTTTGCTATGGGCCTTACACTATTAGCAAGGTTGTGGGAAGCAATGATTTTGAGCTCAACACTCCACCCTTCCTTGGCTTGCACCCAATGTTCAATGTGGACCTCCTTCGTCCATATTTTCCACCATTATTGGACACCTCATAGATCATAGAACAACTGACATCAATAGAGCTCACTCTTGACTGCATGGAACAAGCATCCACTAGTCAGATAGTGGACACACAGGTCAAGGGCACTCGCTAGTAGAGGATCCAGCTTTATCAGGTTATCAAGGCAGGGTAACTCCTACACCAAGGAAAGTGGCTCACCCGAGGCCAAATTCAGTATAAACTTCCTCACCTAATGGGGGAAATCAATGCAATGAATACCATTGCTTCCTAAGGGGGGAGGACTGATCCAAGTGGATATTGGTGGCCACCCACCTATTCCAACTGCCTCCTCTTGACGTTTTTAGTTCAACACGTTCTTATGTACTTATTTGTAATGGTGGGATCTGCAGTTTTGGGGTTGTCTTAAGCCCCACACATCTTCCAGGTGGATGCTGGTTGCCCCCCACCTAATCCAACTATCTTATTTTGTATGTTTTCATATCAGCACATCTTATTGTACTTCCAGGGCCATTTGGGGGCCCTTAACAGTGTTTTTTGGGATCGCCACAATCAAACTGTAGACGAAGCCAAATTTTCATGGTGTAATGTGTAGTTCTCTAAAATACCTTCCCAACGGGCTATCATGCACCTAAAATGGAGGTC
>JASDQU010502851.1:66754-76971 GCA_032191745.1 Picea mariana | reverse complement strand
CCATTCGAAATCAAACAGGATTGAGATCATTCAAATGACTACAAAGATACGTATACTCTGTTTCGTTTGTTTCCACAAAATCGGGTTAATAGAATCATAATCAAACAGTTATCGTTTCATATCAATTTGAAATCGATATAATTAAAACAAATAGTAGGCAATTGTTATGTTGCCTCATAGACAGGAGACATGATCAAATCCAAACAAGATCATTTCCAAGTCGACATAATTGTATAACAAACGATCCAGGCCATGAGGGAATTAAATCATAACTGACTCGTGAATCAACTCAAATGAAATCATTAACAGGATCAATAAGTTGGTAACAGAGTTCGTAAGAGATATCTGATCGCTTGTTATTGCAAAATGGGGCAGACAAAATCATTCATGAAATCTTTTCTTGAGTGCATTTAGAAACAACTATTACCTGAATTTCCTCATACGAATTTAACAGAATGACATAAGTCAAACTGAGTTAACAAACTCGTTTGAGAACAGAACTGTAATTAAATCTATTTTTGATACGAATACAATTCATAAAATCGATCAAACTATCTGAAGATACAGCAATCCAATCAAGCGAATCAAAAGTTGGGGTTTAACATAGTCGTCGTGGATCAGACCGTTCCATGATTTGGGCATGAATATCATTTGCACAGACTTAAATGAGATTATTGTTTCCATAAAAACAGAGTCACTCTTTCCAACTTGGAAACGATCAGATTTAGAACATTATATGACACAGCATATCAAAAGATCATAACAACCAAATTCACGAAATCGTTCGATAACCACAACATACAAACTAACCATAACGAAATCAAATCAAAACATGATCGTATTCTAAATCTAACATGAAAACTTCTTGTTCATAGTAGATACAAAACAAATTCAATTGAAAGCGAACCATCAATTTCGTTAACTCAATCAGACAAACGAACAAATCAAATCCAATCGAAAACCAATCAAATCCGATAAAAATCTATCAGTGGCTAAACTGGGAATGATCGAATCATGCATCCAAAATGAAATTTCATTTATTTTTAGCAAGGCGAAAAATATACAGGATGAACACATTATGACAGAGCCATTTCGAAATATAAACAGAGCTATTTGAAAACAAAATTCAAATCATTATATTAACCCTGGTCATTCACACAACAAAAAGGATATCGAAATTCATACATGTATGACGAGCAGACGGCTTAATCATGACAATTTGGAGTTGACCATGGCTGTAGCCGATTCAACATTCTTGAAAATGATGGAACCAGTGGTCCTTTGCTTCCTATCAGTTGCTTGAATTTTGTCTCTTTGGTTGGTCAATACTGCAACTTGATTTTCCAATAATTGGATTTTTGATTGGAGTAGGGGAACGTCGATGTAGTATCGTTCCAACCACAAATCACATTGTTCACAGGACAACTATCCGGGTCTCGAAAGTGCAGGTGAGGGTTTGGTCACATTGACGAGGGTTTCATTAGGTAATTTGATACCAGGGTAGCTAGGATTATTCCTTAGGCAAGGGGGAAGATTAGAAACGAAATCATAAGGTGGCTTGGGGCATAAACCCTGTGAGTAAGGGTACTCACTGGCTAGGAAACGTTCTATGTCAGAGTCTGAATCCTCACTAAGGACTATGGGCTTTTGCTCAACAGTGGGTTTAGGTTTATTCCTTGCCATTCTCGAAATGAGTCGAGTGTTCTTTTTACCCTTGGCAACAACAGTAGGGTTTTCCTTGGCCTTTTTGCTCGCAGGATTTTTATAGCCTTGGACTTCTCACTTATAGCGTCGGATAGGCAAATATTGGGGTCGAACGAGGGTTTAGGAGAAGGAAGTAGGATATGGAAGCGCACAGGTGGCTTGACCTTGGTTTCATTAATCATAGGCTTGTCAATCTGGACAGGGTATGTATCATCAAAACCATTTCGAGTGATAAAAGATCGCCAGCTATCATCGTGGAGACTCAGGTGCTGAACAATGATAAGTCTAATTAGTCCATGGTGGAGCAGGATACTGTCAACCTTCTCTCTTTTAAACCTTTTCAACATTTTATATAGGCTACGCTGAAAGTAAAAGGGCATATTCAATGGGTATCCCATAAAATCCATTAACAAACGCAGGTGGTAGAGAAAAACGAGTCCATATCAACCCTCACAGGTTATGAATTGCTTAACTACCATCAAGAGATCATGCCATCATGGTTTAAGCATAAATATGGGCATACCTCTGTCACAAGATGTGACTTTTCGGGAGACAAACAGAAGTGGCCATGGAACCTCTTCCACTTTTGAATTTTTGAACCAACGTTGGCCTGTGGCAGGTAACCCTGTAGAAGAACTAATAAAATCCTCGTTTATTTCCAACTGAATATCACACACCTTGGCTCTACAGCCATCAAAAGTCAGAGCAAACTGTTGTGCAAAAAATAAGTTAAAACCCTCAAATCTCTGCACGAAGGTGAGCCAACCGTTATCCTCTAAGTCTTTCCAAGCATTGTCAAAGAGTAGCAAGGCTTCGCTATGGTTCGGCTCGATTTGAACCACAGGTGCCATGGAGCCGAGCACATGGTAAGTCCAGGGTTTGGATCATATCACACACAGGAGCAAAGTGCACTATGGGTTGCCCAAACTAACAGAGGTGGAACAGGGGTAAGGGATAGACATTAATGTCATCGTACGAAGGTGGTGGAGCTTATCTCTGCCATGCATAATAGTTATTGCCAAAGTACAATTGTCGGATTATAGTTGTTCTACCCATTATAGTATAGTTCAACAATCACGTCACTTGGCCAACCAATGAAACCAATGGTAAGTGCATAAACCAACACGCGCAATTGCCATAGTTTCAAACAACGAATATACAAATCGAAACCAATACCAAATGTTTAACCATGTGCCAATGTATTGTAACATATAATATCAAAAGTTTAACCAATGTGCCAATGGGTCTTCATATAATCAACATGCCAATAGTTTTGAAAACATGAACATAGGTATCATATTAAAAGATATATATGAATGATTAACCATAACACCTATGTATTTTCATGAAACCAATGGTCAAGTAGATCAAATAACATGTAAATCCAAATGCCAATGGATTACAAACTCAATGAGACAAAGTCACACCATCAATGCAAGAATGTCCAATGAGTACAGTTTGAAAGCTTTGTCAGCTACATAATGATAAGTGAAATGTAAACGCAATAGGCATGACCACAAGGAAGATAACGACAGTTCAAATAGTGATTTAAATGCGACTTCGAAAGACAAAGTTTTCACGCTTACAGTCATGAAAACAAAAAACAAAGGTAAATGTGCAAATGTCGCAAAAATAAAAGTGTCGTTCATTTGAAAAATGCGACGAAAATTGATGTTTGCAAAACATTGGTGTAGGCAGCTTATAAGATAGTGGAAAAATGTGAATGGCTTCCAACGATGGTGACACACTGGTAGAAGCAGTTATCTTTGCCAAAAGGAACAAATTCAGATTAGGAAAGCAAAGATAATTCCAACTCAAAAATAACAACCAGAAAATCATACAAACATCATCATTTACCAACTATTCCAGTAGTGTTTTAAAGATGAAAACTGATAACAGTCTTAAGACCAGCGAATCACGATATTAAAGATAAAATCTCCAATACTGTTGACAGAGCCACTACTGCCAGCAGGCGTCCATAGCCTCAACAGGGTTGCCATTTAACCCACTTTGACATCTGTATCCTGCCAAGAAGTTCTGGATCAGACTAAAGGACATTAAAGAGGTTTCTTATTTGTGAATTTTTGTATACCTGACATTGCTTCACTACCAGTGGGCCTGTTCAGTACCCCGGCGATGTTCAGTACCCCGACGAAGTTGTCTTGGCGCCATGCATGCATTTACCCGCTACCAGCAGACCTGTTCAGCATCTCGGTGGGTTTACAAGCACTTCCCACAGCTCTTATTAATAATTTATGTTTTTTTCAGACCTCATCAGAATTTTTAGAATTGTCCTTCATTAAGATCCGAAGATGTTTTATTTACAAAAACAACTTCCTAAGGCAGGGAGACATCTTTTGAGTCATTCCCTTAAGGAATAGGGACAGTGTAAAAAGATAATAGATGATCATGACAAGCTTTACTCAGAGATTGAAATCAATCAACTTCTTTCAAACAACAGATTTTTCCAACATAGATATAAATTTCAGAAATAAACCATTGATGTTTATACCTTTTTTTTAGCAGTTATTTTAAGGAAGGAATTTTCTATTGTCTTTGTCTGAATAGCTCAGCATACAAGTATGTGTATTTCAAAAACACAAACTGATAATTTCAAAGAAAAATCAAAAACAAAACAACAAACGAAAAATCAAACAAAATCAAAATATGTACATAATATACAAGGGTTGTTATCAAGCAAAGTATATTTTCAGGGCTTGGCCATTTACCGGATGGGTGTCAAGCTGACCCTCAAGATTATGCAATTGAAAAGAACCGGGACCCAACTTTTTAGCAATTAAAAACGGTCCAAGCCATAAGTTTTGAAATTTAGTATGTTCTCCCTTTCCCTCATGTGGTTTGTCCCATTTTAGGACGAGGTCACCTACTTCAAAATTCCTATCAAAAGCAGAATTAGAATCAAACTATCTTTTAACCAATAGTTGATGTTGATCTAACTTACGTTTAGCTTGGTCTCTTACCTCTTCTAGCTTCATCAAAGCGTTGATTCGGTTTTCCAAAGGGGGACAATCTTCTTCTTGGACTTTCTATGACAACTGAAGCAAAGGAAGAAGAATGTGAGGTGGCAGAATTGGTTCTCTGCCATAAACGAGAAAAAAGGGGGAGTTACCTATGGAAGCTTTTGGTGTTACCCTATCATCCCACAGCGCGTTTAGCAGTGCATTGTGCCAATTCTTCTGATTTTCAACCACGATCCTCTTGATAATTTTAATCAAGTTCTTGTTTGTTGATTCTGCCAATCCGTTGCCCTGGGGGTAATAGCTAGCAGAATACTTCAGTTTAATTCCTTTTTCCAAAGCAAATTCGCTCATCTCAAGAGAAGAAAAGTAAGAAGCGTTGTCAAAGACTAAACAGTCAGGGATACCGAAACGAGTGATAATATTCGAATTTAGAAAGGCAATTACCTGACTAGTGTTGGCAGTTCTTAATGCGGCAACTTCAGACCATCGGGTAAAGTAATCAGTGGCTGTCACAATAAATTTGTGTTGTTGAGAGGATGGGGGGTTGATTGGGCCTATGATATCAAGGCCCCACTGTTGGAAAGGGGAATCTACTGAAACTGGTTGCAAAGGAAAGGCTGGTTTTTGTAACCTCCCTGATGCTTTCTGACAAATAATACATTTACGAAACAAGGCATGGGCATCTCTAAAAAGTGTGGGACATTNTCTCCTGCATGCAACTTGAGCAAGAATTTTTCTGCTTCGTCTTTTTCAAGGCAGCGCATCAGCATGCCATCATAACTTTGACGAAACAGGATACCATTAACCAAATGAAAGGAGGCAGACTTTAACCTCAACGCTCTTCTCTTAGTGGGATCTAAGTGATGAGGTGCTGACCCATGTTCAAGACAAAATCTAATATCGTCATACCAAGGACTAGCAAGGTTTTGTGTGCAACAGATTAGACTTTGATCATGTTGTCCTAGGTCTGACGTATCGCTTTCTTCTTGTTGTCCTGTTGCTGAATTAGCAACTAACTTGCATAACCCTTGGCCTCTCACTATATGAGCTGGGGTAATTTCTAAGTCATACTCCTGTAAGGAGGTGACCCAGTTAGCTCTCTTTTCTCCTAGTTCCTTCTGTACTAACAGGTTCCTCACAGCTGGGTATGGGACAATGACTTTCGTACTTGACTTCAAAAGATAGGACCGGAAGTGCTTAACTTCTTTGAAAACAGCATAGGCTTGCTGATCAACCGCTGGATAGTTAAGTTCAGTGCCTTTGAACGCAGAGCTCATAAAGGCGATGGGTACTTCATTGTTCTCGGCGTTCTTCTGAGTTAGGACGGCGGCATAGGAACGATCAGAGGCAAAAGTATAGAGTGTAAAATCTTGAGAGAAGTCAGGGCTCATGAGAGATGGAGTGTCTATTATGGCCTTCTTTATTGCATTAAAATCCTGATTTTCTATGGGTCCCCAGTGATATTGGGTGTCTTTCTTAATTAGGTTCTGTAAAGGCCTGACCATTTCGGAGAAACTGGGGATGAATCTCCTCGCGAAGTTAATCTGGCCTAAGAAAGACTGCATGGATTTTTTGGATGTAGGAGGGGGAAGTTTCGCGATGAATTGAGTCTTTTCGGGGTCAATAATCATCCCTTCACTAGACACAATGAATCCTAAGAGTTTACCCTGTTCTACTGCAAAAATGGATTTTTTTGGATTCAGGGAGATGTTGTATTTACGACATCGCAGTAGAACGGATCGTAAGTGAGCTACATGATCGTTTTTATTTTTAGAAAATACAGTCACATCATCTAAGTAAACTACGACAGACTGATTGATTAAGCCTCGAAAAGCAATGTGCATTGCTCTCTGAAAAGTGGCACCAGCATTAATCAATCCAAAGTGCATTTTATGATAAGCATAAGTGCCCCACGGGGTACGGAAGGTAGTTTTGAGTTGGTCTGGTGGAGACATCAGGACTTGGTTGTATCCCGAGAAACCATCTAGTAAGGATAGCCTCTCAGAACTAGATACCTGTTGAAGGATCTGTTCCATGGGTGGGACAGGATAGTTGTCTTTATCAGACGCCCTATTAAGGTTTCAGAAATCGACGCAAAGTCGGATTTCCCCATTTTTATTCCGGACTGGGACAAGGTTAGAAAACCATTGAGTGTGCCTAACAGGAAAAACTATTTTATCATTTAGGAGCTTATTCAATTCTTTTTGAACGGTCGATTCAAGTTTGGGGTGCATCTTCCTTAGTTTTTGTTGAAAGGGTAAGGTTTGGGGTTTCATGGGAATAACATGTTGTATGATGTTAGGATCAAAAGTTTTAAGGTCATCATATGTCCATGCAAAGACATCTTTAAATTCTTTAAACAATTTAATAAATGCAGCTTTTTCTTGTTGAGAACATCCCAACCCTAGATTAATGTACAGAGGATTGTCATTAGTTCCTAGGTTTACTTTTTCATAAGATAATGCAGAACTATTGGTTTTACAGTTGACCGTCCTTTTAAATTTATCTTCAAAATCATAAAACTTCTTTAATCTAACTATAGATTTGGGTATTGAATTTACCATGTCCGACAGAGCTTCAGGAGTTTTCGGATCAGGTATTACTGTAAAATCGTGCAAATTGTCGTCGTGAGTGCGTTCATCTATCACCGCGCCTTGAAAGGTTTCTTCCATGTGCAGGAAGCTGATGATCTGTTGATCGTCGTCAAATACTCTCCAGTTTGTGATGTCGTCAAGAACAGATGGCCAAAACAATAGCTCAATGGAGAATGCGTCTGGGGACAAGCCTTCTGCAGGAAGAAGTTTAGAAGCTACATTAGCTAGTAGATCTTCTTCAACATTATTTAATATAGGAATGGAATTTATATTGAAAGCAAAAAATTTATTCATTAAATTCCATACCTCAGACTGGTAAATTTTGAGATGCGGGGACAGACAGTGGATAGAATCTCTTACCTGTCTAACCACTATTTCAGAGTCGCCAAAAATAGCCAGGTTTTGAATGTTCATATCCAAAGCTTTTCTAAGACCTTGCAGTAAAGCCTCATATTCTGCAGTATTATTAAAACATTCAAATTATAGTCTACATGCAATTAATGTCTTGTTACCTGCCAGATCGATAATGATGCAACCTGTGCCAGCTCCTTCTTTAGACTTAGACCCGTCGAAATAAAGAGACCAAATTTGATTTTTATCGGGCACATGAGACCATTGCGTAGAAGTTGTTGGCTGCATATATGTTACAATCTCGGACTGTTGTTCTGGATTAATGATAGGTGAAGCCTCGGCCATGAAATTTCCGAAGAATGTATCCATCCCTTGTACTTCAGGTGAATCAGCAGAAGGTGTGTATGATTCGTTGGGATCGTTCAAATCTGTGACCGTGAACTTAAGGTAGCGTTCATGATTTACCTTGATCTTATTAGGCTTGCCGTTCTCTGGAAGCCATAGGTGAGACCAGTCTGTCGCGAAGTAACCATGTAGCTACTCTGACCAGTCCCTGCTTAAAAATAAACCATACACTTCTGGAATATCCACAACAATTATATCAATAACCTAATGGACCTTGGGGTTAGACGATAATCTAATAAGTACATTTTTTAGTTCGCCTATAACTTTAACATTGGTCCGATCAAGTTGTATGATTTTTAAAGTAGATGGTTCAACTTCAGCGTTAATCTTCTGGCAGACAGACCATGGCATCGCATTGGATGACACCCCTGAGTCTACCATATACTTATGCACGTTTCTATTGAAGATTTCAAAAGTTAATAAGAATGGAGGAACATTTTTGCGAGTAGTAAGAGTAGTATCTTGTGGCTTTTTACTCGCAGTTTCTAAAGCTACTTTATCTACATTATTTACATTATTTACATTTCTTACAGGAAGGCTTCCTTTATCTTGAGGATCAGGAGTGTTTTTAGTGGAAGGCTTCTGAGGAACTTTGTTTTGCACAACCTTGTTACCATTGGAATTACCATTTTTGCCATTCTCTGAAATATTTTGTAACATTTTTTGTAACAAAAATGGAAATTTCAATAACTCATAAACAGAAATGTTAGCTCTCAACTTTTTAAGATCTTCAACTACATCATAATCTAAGTTGGGGTTCACATTACTCTGTTTAGTCTCAACTGATTTAGACTGCTTTGGAGGCAAAGTTGTAGTGTTTTCGGAAGAAGGTTTGTTTGTTGTCTTACTCCTGGTATTATAAGGATGAACTGTCTCGAAGTTAGCTTGAAAGATGCTATCCGAGAAGTGTCCGAAAATGTTTGGAGAAGACTCTTCTTCTTGAACTGTCTCTTGTTCAACTACCTCCTCAGGGATCTCAGGAGGTATCAAGTTATCTTGGGCTTCTAGAATTGTTTGAAGGGCGCATTGTAGACTTTCTAGATTAAGGCCTTCGATGGTTGGATTAGGTCAGTTGGTGGGAAAAGGCTTCCGGAATGGGGGTTTGTAAGGTCCTTTGCTAGAGGAAGCTTCTTCGGTCGACCTTTTAAAGTCTATAACTTGATTTGACAGTTTTTGAACAACTTTAGTTAAGTTTTCTAAATCATAATTTTCAGGTTGTGATTTACTTTGAGTGAGTCTGGGGAGAATTTCGATCTTCTTTTTGGAAGAAGAACTAGTCTCTGTTTCGTTGCTAGAAGAGTCTTTAAGACTAAGAATATCTTTTTCAATCTAGCTAGCCTCCTCGAAGGCTTCTAACAACGTGGCTTTATTAGATCGTTTAACCCAAATAGCTATACTTTGATGCAAAGATTTAGTGTAGTATGCTATTATAAGACTTTCGGCAGGCATAGAATCCGCAGGGATTCGGTTTTTAAGTGTCAAGAATATTTGATTAAAGTCTTTAACTTTTTATTTTGGGTTCATTCTTAAGCTAGAAATATCCATGACTAGGACTTCCAGAGGTTTACCGTCTCTGAACTTTTCCAAAAAGCATGACTCGAACTTTTCCCAAGACACGAAGGTATGGGGTTGTTGGGGAAAATACCATGCAGATGCATTGCCCTCGAAGGTATAAGGGAACAACCTACAGACAACATCTTCATGTTCAACATTATGGAGTCTTATGGCTAACATAAACTTTTTGATGTGATCTTCAGCGATCTGTTTTGAGTCAGGGTCAAACTTGGGAAGCCATTTCTCCGGATGTTTAGGTAGAGGATGTTGAGCTCCGGGTACAGCTATGGCATCTTGGTCAAGCCAAGGTCTAGCAGGGTTGTTCTGATTTTCCATTGGTGCAGTGGGTGTGGAAGGATGAGAAGGGGAATCGCCTTCGTCAGAGGAATCTCCTCCAGAAGAGGAAGGAGATGATGGAGGTGGTGAAGGAGGTATCCCAGATCCTCCTGCAGCAGGACTTAAGATTGGATCTGTAGGATGCATAGTGAGGTTAGTGTCTCCTAATTGTTCTCTGATATCGGAGAATTCTAAAGGCTGACCTCACAGACGGTTTGGTTCCTCAGACGAGCTAAGGCACTATGTGTTTTTATAAGAGATTGATGGACAATCTCTTGTATGTCACCACCTA
>JASDQU010502850.1:52217-63934 GCA_032191745.1 Picea mariana | reverse complement strand
ATCTTCCTTATTATATTTTATTGAAAGGCCTTATTAATATTGACCTTTATTACATCCAAATATATTGATCTACCTATGTGTGGGTTAGGACCCTAAAATTTGGTACTTGTTCTCTTTAGAATGCCTTGACTGAATATGTCGATTATGCTCTTGGAAATTTGAGATACTATGCCACCTTATCCTCATATCGAATGCTCAAAATCTGGAAGAGATATCTGATGTTGATACACTAATACCTAGAAATATGGGGATGTGTTTGCCACATAATCACTATTTTCCTAAAATTTGAAACTGCCTCTGATGACTAATTATCTGCCATCTGTAAGAATATCATATTGTCCTTGAAGACTTCCTTTTTGTGCATGGACTTGATTGCTTGAAGAGACATCTTTCCTTCCGCTCTGACTTTTCCCAACTAGCATGCTCCATCTTGCTAAGAGAATCATTTCCCTATTAGAAATGCCTATAAGCACTTGAAATGAGCGTTTGAACTCCCTGCTTCTATTAGCATGGTCGAGCAAATCACTAGCTCCAACATTTTGTCTCCATAGGAACAAACAACAATATACAAATTATGCTTGGTGAAACATAGCATTTCAAGGAAAATTGAAACATGCAACACAATAGGATCGGGCTTTGGTATATGAATACATCCAAGCTCATGAAAAATCTTCGAGCATTTGAAAATTTCATCTTACTCTTGCACGATTGTCATTAATTTGAAACAATTTCATCTGATTTTTTCATTGGATACCTGAGAGTAGACCTGGACACTAATTTCCTTGGAAAAAAGAATGTCCTTATTGTTTGAATGAATTATGCCATCCTTCAGTGTACATTTCCATCTAATTTTGGTTATTGTAACCCTATAAAAATGAGCAAGAACCAAATGATTTGTGTTTGGTTAATCTTCTCTGCCACTTCTTGTTTCCATGATTGAAACTTGCACAAGACACCTCAGTTTAGCTTGAGTATTATCCTCCTAAATACACTTGGTCTGCTCTGATTGTAGCTCAAAGTGAATGCACTACACTTGGTGCAAACCCAAACACAAAGAACACCAACAAACACCCTAAATATCCTATAATTTTGAAGACATAACCCTTGAACTCCTCTCCCAGGGAATCACCATTAAGCTCCCGTGCAAGCCTCTTATCATAAAATACACACAATTTTTTATCGTCATTTTCTTTTTGATATGCTCGATGATTTTCTCTTCTCAATATAGGATCCCTCTTTTGAATAATATTTTCAGTGTTTATCCTAAAACCCCCTCTATCAAATGACTATTTCCAAGATATAACAAACCAAGAGAGAAACCTCGAGCACTTGGCACTAAGATCTTAACAATTAATGATCTTTTCTTTTGATAGTTGGATTCAATTGGAAAAAATAAATGATGATGATCATGGTGCTCTCCTGATATGATTCGGGCATCTATAATTTTCTTTATGTGTATTTTAATCGATGTAATACACCTTTCCAGTTACTGTGTTAGAGCGTTGTTCCCAACCTAGTGGTAAAGGCCCCAAAAACTCCATTTGTGTTATCCATGTTGCAGGACTCTTTCTGTGAGTAACTTCTTTCTTGAAGGGAAGTCAACCATATGCAATATGATCTCCCTGCAGCCCGAATGTTCCTTAATTGAACAAGAAGACCACTTCTTAATATGATTCTTTGTCATGGTTACCACAGACAATGCAAACTTCGGGTAATCCATGCTCCACATAGATTTGATCTTGAAAATAATTGTTGACATTCCCGTTGCCAATAGTGTTTTGAAAATTGTGGATGATCCATAAACACAGGAACAAAAACTTGAGAAGGAATTTCAAAGCTCCGAATACACTTGTGGAACCTTGACTTTGGGCCTTCGGGCTTCTGGGGAAAATAGGAGTGGCAATTTTAATTCCTCCGGTGTTCAAAAATCCCGAAGTGGAACCCGACGCTTGAAACGATGACCAATATGGAAATTAGTGTGTGGTTAAACATCGGGGATGTTTGAAGACTTGAAGTATCTGAATGGCGTCGATCTGGCGATGATGTGAATGGTAAAATGTTGAGTTATTAGAACCCAAGCATATGACACTGATTTTCAATTTTTGCTTCGTGTCAGGTGGATTCAATTTCCCAACAGTGATATACCCAAAAGATTATTCACCTTCAAAAATTTTGGATCAAAACAATCATCACAGTTTCCAATCGTAGTGACAGTGGAGTAACATCTAGAAGAAAAAGGTCTTGGACCTCTTCATCACTTTCTCCACTAAAAATTGCATCTTGGATTGTAGTGCCATAAGCGAAAAAAACTTCACTAGGGTTGATGCTCTTACATAGCCTCTTTCCATTAAAGAAATCTTCTAACAATTGCTGCACCACATCTTGCCTCATGGCCTTAGTGCTTGTTTACTAGCACTACCTTGTGGAATTGTTTGGCATTGTCAATGCTTGGACATTGGCTTTGTTCAGCGCTTGACACCTGTTGCATTTTTATTTTTATTTTTTACATTTGGGATATATCCCACATTTGTCAGATGAAAGAATTCGTAGGTGTTTTTATATTCCAGCATTCCCTTAATTGTTCGACACGTAGTGCACCCCTTTTGGGCCCCCTCATGACATCCTCCTCCATGTGACTTGATGCCTGGCGCTCGATCTCAACTGTCTTGTGTTATGTTGCAGGTGCTTGGCTCAATGCTTTAATTGGAGATTGGGTCCATGAGGTAATTGGCCCAATATTTTTTACATAAAAATACTTCATGCATATGGGTTCTCGGCCTCAATATTTGTCTATATTGATAACTAGATAGGACCTAGGGTTTGGAACCTTTCTATTTTTTACTAAAGCTTTAAAAACAATGATAAAATATTATTTTAAAACTATACAAAATAATTTTAAAATAATACAATTTATATATAAAAGAATTGTAGCTTGGTTTCACAACATGGCATTTTTAGACCCATTTCAAAGATCAAGGAATTGCGAATAAAGAAAGATAGGAGACCTTGGAAAACTTTTGATGTTAAATCTTTGATATTTTGACAAATTGTGACGAAAGGATTTGAGATTTTAACGGTAGAGAAGCTTGGCGAAAATGGTGAAAGGTTTAGAGGTTTACTGTGACTAAAACAAACTTACGCCAGACAACACAAGGATTTAAAGCTAGTGCAACTGAAAAAAAGTTTTGGCGAGGGACACAAAATTTGGATATTTCAACATTTTTTCTAACAGTGCCCTTACTTTTTCCATCGACCCTTTCCATGATATTATTATTCATTATGTGTCTCCTTTGGATTGCGCAGAAGTGCTTCTAGGTATTCCCTATCTAGAAATCCGTCACATTGTTTACCATGCTCACAATCATCAATATCATATTCAGAAAGATGGTTATACCTATGTCACCTCATCCTCTCTGAAATTCCCTACCTTACTTTTCGGCCAACCTACTATTCGTCAAATCATTCTCAATAAGTCCCCTTTCCCTCTGTTTGGTGCACCCTATTAAACCAGAAAACCCCTCTCATACCCTTCCTTCAAATATGGATGCTTTACTCACCTCCTTTGAATATGTATTTGATTCTCCCACCAGACTACCCCCCATTCGTTCCATTGAAAATTTCATTGATCTTATTCCTGGAGCCACTTTTCCCAATGCCCCTTCTTATTGCCTTGCTCCTCGTGAGGCTATGGAAGTGGAACACTAGCTCAAGCAACTTCTTAATATTGACCACATACAAATGAGTTCTTGACATTATGCCTCTCCTACCTTCATCATCCCCAAGAAGGAGTCCGTTTAATGGTGTTTAGTCACAGACTATCGTGTTCTTAATAAGGCCAAAATCAAGAATTGTTATGCTCTACTACGCATTGATGATTTACTGTATCATTTGAAGGGTACCAACTTCTTTACCAAAATGGATCTTGTAGTAGGATATCATTAAGTTCACATGAATGCAACAGACACATGGAAGACAACTTTCAAAACCAAATTTGGGCTTTATGAATGGATGGTGATGCCATTTGGTCTTACTAATGCCCCTGCCACTTTCATGAGGCTAATCGATGATATTTTTTGAGCACATTTGGGTAAAATTGTGGTGATGTATTTGGATGATATCTTGGTATTTATCAAGACCTGGGAGGATCATTTTCTCCATGTACGCATTGAGCTAGACCTTGTTGGATATGTGTTATATTCTTTGCATGACTAGAACTAGTGTTTACGTTGCATTGGGCGTGCATGGGGGCTGCTAGCCCCCCCCTAGGAGGGGTTAGATGGGGGTGTATTACCCCATTCTGAGTAGGTCACAGGGGGGTAGAGCCCCCTTTTCCAAGGGGTTTGCAAGGGGGTGAGAGCCCCCATGCATGGGGGTTCAGGGGCAGCACCCCAATTTTTGTTTTACCGATTTTCATGTCAGTTTTTAGGTGGTTTTTTGGCACATGGTTTTTCACCGATGGTTTTCTATTTTTGGTTAAGGAATTAGGGTTGTTGACTAATCTAGCTAATTGGGTTAAGGTTTTGGATGTTTCTAGCTCCTATATTTATATTGTATTGTAAACAATGTATGATGTGAATGAATATAGAATATGATGGTTTTCCCAGTTTGGGTTTCCAGGGGAAAAATATCTGTGTAATGTGTGTATTTTCCATTGTATCTTTTTTGTTCTTTTATTGAAAATATGTTTGCAGTAAAATATTGTAGAAGGTTAAAATATACATTTGGTATCAGAGAAATTATTGGCTTCAGGGGGGTGTATTTGTGGTTAGGGGTTTGTCTTGGGACTATGATAAGCCTTGTTACAGTGGGATATCTGCAGTATTGATCCTTCAAGTGAAAAGAAATGGCGGGCAGTTCGAAAATAGAGATCGAGAAATTTAATGGGAAACATTTTGAGTTGTGGAAGCTCAAGATGGAAGATATATTAGTAGACAAAGATCAGTGGATCATGATGGATCCAGGTACTACACCTATAGGAACATCAAAAGATGACTAGAAAAAGTTGGATCAGAAGGCGAAGAGCACAATCTGATTGTGTCTCAGATTCAGTATTATTGAATGTGTACAACCAAGGAGTTATGGAATAAGTTAGGAAACTTGTATCAGTCTAAGTCCTTGGTAAATAAACTCTTATTGCATAAGATATATAACCCAAGGATGAGAGATGGAGACTCGATGATAGAGCATCTGAACGCATTCAATACTGTGGTAATTTAGTTATTATATGTTGAGATTAAAATTTCAGATGAATATAAGTGTATTAGTTTACTGCGCTCTTTACTAGACTCGTGGGATAGTTTGTTTGTGGCCATAGGTAGTAATACAACTACCTCGAGTTTCAATGATGTGGTCTCATCCTTGTTTTCATAGGATATGAGATAGAAGAACATGGAAGGATAGAGCACAGGTGCATTATTTTCAAGAGGAAACTCCCAGGATATAAATAGATCTAAGTCCTCAATTGGGAGATCTAAGTCTAAGGGTAGATGTAAATATCCCAGAAATTTTGTAAAGGTATTGTGGAGATGTGGAAAATAAGGGCACTTTAAGAAGCAATGTAGATCCAAAAGAGTTGAGAAAGTGAAGGGATCTGAAGGTGAGCCCTCTACAGAAGAAAATACCTCCAAGGAAGAAGGAGAAGATGTGTACCTTGCTTATTCAAGCACACATCCAGATCATGAGGCATGGCTGGTTGACTCAGGTGCATCCTTTCATATGAATCCCCACATGGAGTGGTTCTATGAATATGAAAGGTATGATGGAGGTAATGTTTTCCTAGGTGATGAATCGACAACCAAAATCATAAGATGAGGAGAAGTCAATATCAGGCTCATAGATGGAAGGATTAGAATAGTGCCTAGTGTTCTGCACATCCAAGGATTGGCTAGAAATTTGATTGTTGTAAGCAAAAAGGATGATGCAAGGGTAAAAATAATATTTGAAAAAGAAACCTGTAGGATGGTTCAAGGAGCAATGGTGTTGTTGAAGGGAGTTCAGATTGGAACTATGTATAAGATAAAAGGAAGAACTATTAGTAATGGGTGTAATAGTTCCATTTTTCTTGATATTGGAGAAGAAGAAGAAAAAAAACCTACAGTCTCTGGAGAAAAGGTTAGGGCTGTGGCATATCAGAGAGAAGGGTATTTGACTAATACATGGTAAAGGTATGGTTGAAGGTATGTGTAACTACTCTTTGGATTTTGATTTTTGTGAACATTGTGTATATGGGAAGCAGAATTGGGTAAGATTCCCTTCTGGTGCAACGAGGGCAGAAGGAATTTTACATCTAGTGCACAATGATGTGTTTGGACCTGTGTTGGTTCCATCATTGGGAAAATCTGTGTTCTATGTCTCATTTATAGATGAATTCTCGAGGAATACTTGGATATATTTCCTCAGGAAGAAGTATGAATTCTTTGACAAGTTCAAAGAGTTTAAGGCTCATGTTGAGAATCAAGCAAAGAAAATAATTCAGGTGTTTAGGATAGATAATGGTGGAGAGTTCTGCGGGAATGAATTTGAAGAATTTTGTAAGAAGTGTGGTTGTTGGTTTCTATTTTTCTACTTTGTCAGTTATCTACTTTGATCCTACCTTACTATCATAGATTGACCTAGGTTCATATTTTAACAAGCTCCCAACAAAATCCCTCTAAAACTATCAACCCTCTTGGTGAACCAGAAGAAAACACAGTACACCGGGTGTACTTGGCAGTCTCACCCGAGATAGCTCTATGGGTGACTGCAATACTTAGGTGTTTGAAGCCTAGGAATGAGTGGAGATCTGTGGTTGTACCTTGTGATATTTCAGTCTAACATCTGATTAGAGCAATGATTCTTTTCATGCATGTGAAATATTAGAGCCAACTAGTTCCTTCATTCATTCATCTAACATTTAATTCTTAACAACATTACAGATGCATACATTCAATCACACAACACAAGTGTTACTGTGGTTCACCCCCTCCTGGGCTACGTCCACAAATATCTAGATCTCAAGCTCTTTATTATGGTTCAGTAATATGTCACACCGTGCGTGTTTACAATCTTGGATCTTGCACTCTCAATAGGCTCCTCAATCCCTCTGAGGCTGACTAGATTACACTAGGCTCCTCAGCCTGCAATCTAACCCTCGAGATTGATTCGCTCGCTTCTTCTCTAGATCACCAACTTACGAAATAGTACATTTCTTACAACTCTTACACTTTTGGACTCTCCCTTTGTCCTTCTCTCCTTTTCGTGTCTCCTCCTCTATCTTCTAAGTACTACCTATTTATATTCTTCGCTCATTAGCCATTACAATACATTGCAAAAACCCTAACCCTATCGTCATTAGGTATTCCTTGCATGCAAATCTCACATGATTCCCTCACACGTGTTGCTTTTCCTTCCAGATGTCCTTTCTTCCCTTCATGCTTCTCTACCCAAAAATAACGTTTTCCCCTGAATGGGTCTGTGTCCAAAATGCCCCCAACACTGACATGTGGCTCGTCCCGAGCCACCTAAGCTTTGTGTGCTTCTTCAACAACTCCTGTGAGAGTATGGAACTTATCTGTGAGTTCCCTTGCTTGTGTTTGAGCCTACACGGTCTTTTATTTGAGCACGTCCAACACATGTGCTGTGATCTCCTCGTTGATCATTTTTGCACACTCTTCCTGAGTTTACACCATGTTCTTCTTTTCCTCTACCTGCGCAATGAATTCCGCTTATATCTCTTGGAGAGGTTCCATTTGATCTTATCGATCCTTCTTCTGTGTTTGCACATCTATGAGCTCTTCTTGTAGCTTCTTCATGTCTTGTACTCCTTTGAGGCGTTCAGTGATATTCATCATTTTTTTCCTCTGCTTGAGGTCCTGGATAGTTGCACTTATCATGTCCTCTTCCTGGTCCTAGTGCTGGACCTGTTGATCCTCCTCCAGATTTGTCCATAGTTGTTCTTCTCTATCAAACAAGTCGACAAGTGCATTGACTTGTCGTTCCATTTCCTCTATTTCCCTGGCTACTTCCTGCTTCCTTTGTTCCTTCACCTCTGGGGGAGTAGTAGGAATGAGTTGTTCCCTGAGGTTCTCGATCTCCTACCTGTATTGATCAATTGTTTGCAAAATTTGATCAATTTTCTGCATTGTCTTAGGCTCTTCTATTTGCGCGCTTCTTGGAATCTTGTCATAGGCTAGAACCACTCACTTCACAAGCCTATCCGCACGATATTTCTTGTCTTTTTGTCTCGAGATTGAATTACTCAAGCACCAACTCTGATGTGTCTGTGCATGCATGCGACTGTACCTCCTGCATGATAATGAATTGTAGTTTGTATAGTGTCTTGGTTAGTATCTGCCCCATTACCAACTGTATCTACACCAAATATTTCAAGGGTGTCTGGCCTACAATCTCATCCATGCACAACATGTTGGGTATAACATGGAAATTCAGGCTCGCCTATGCTATCGTTTGGATCATATCATGTTCGATCAGTGAAACCTTGGCTCCTGCTTTTGATGCTGTGGGGAATGACTCTATTCCTCTTCCCGCCCTCTATGCTTCTCTGATATTCTCTAGGACCTACCTCATGTCATCCAACTCATATTGAATTCTATCCCTTTGGTGTTGGGGGTCTTCAAACTCCTCAACTTCCCAGTTGTGGAATCATTCATCCATGAGGTCCACGTCGTCCTCAGTGATTGTATATTCTGGAGACATCTTGTTCTCCTTAGCCTTCTTGTGCACACCCCCAGTGTGTATGACCGACCTCTTGGTGTGGCCTTGTTCATGTTGGGTAGCACTTGATGTGGTTCCTTGTGCTATCTCATCCCTTTTTTCCTATTCTTTTCATGTCTGGGTGGTGTCCTTTTTCCCCTCCTAGGTACCTTTCTTTGGTGCACCCCTTTTCTTTTCCTGTGTCAGCTTCTGACTTGGCTTTGGCTTCTTGGGTGCAGCATTATCTCCAACAGGTGTCTAATATTACCCTGTCTTAGCCTCCTTATCTGTGGGCATATCTTGAGTCAAAACTGGAACTCTCCAGTCATCTTTCCAATATTTCATGACCATATTTATGCCCTCTTCCTTGACGCAGTATCATAGTTGTAGACATTCCTTCTCGGGATCCCTTCATGCTTGGATCCATATGGTATGCCTGGTCTCTTTGAAGTTGGAGATTTTGTGATACTGCATGACCACCTTTGGATTAATCCACAAAGTGTTGGCAATGCTCTCTTGAAGGTCATTGTAATACCCTACAAACATTCTTGCATTTTCACTTCTGTTTTTGGAGTCCAAAGTTCTCCCAAACAAGATGTAGCACGTTACACGAAAATGACTGGTTCACTCACAAAAGTATGTATACTTGGGCTCCCTCCATCCAATCAAGACGATCAAGATGAGTAGCCAGGAGTAATGGAACTTTGTCCCCAGGTCCTATGCATCTTTGCAGTCCTCAAGGTATAGGTTTAATAAGTATGGGGCCTATCTGAGCATAGTACCCTCCGCGCACTGTGCTGCAGTCATGATGACCCCGATAGGGAATTCCTCTTTGTGACACTTCCTGAGAAACTTGCACAACATGAGTTTGGTGGCCAACCTTGTTGCTGCATCATTGATGTGCTTGATGATGATTTCGTATGACCCTCTTTCTATGCATACGTCTTCTTCATCTCCTCCTCCAGTGCCGTCTCCTTTGTCTTATCATATAGGTACTGCGTGGGACTCTCCCTCCGAGATGGTAGCCCTTTAATAAATGAAATGAGCTCTACATCTATCAAGACAGGCTCTTCTACCCATATTTACCCTCCGGGGGTGGCTTCCATCAGCTTATTGACACATTTTGTTACGTTGCGGCCCCTTCCAAAATGTGGGATATCCAACAGGTTTAGAATCCCGGTGTTGGCCAGTCCGACTGCCCACTGTTTTGGTTGCAAAATTGGATTGCCAAAGGGTCTTGTACCCACAATGTCCAGGTAAAATTTCCTTGCAAACTCAGGGAACTTGTCCACATCGGTCACATCATGGTCGGAGTACCATATTTTTTCCACGCATCCTGTTAGTCTCTATTTTTGTCTTGGTTTAGTGAGAAACCCTTATCCTAAATCCTTCTTACCTACACTTCATTTTCTATTTCCAGTTGATTTCAATTTTTGTTTTTAGTGTCTTATGGTTTGCATTACAGTTTTTGGATAGTTTATTTAAGTTTGATTTTGAAAGACATGGTTTTAAAATGAGGTGTCACCTTATAGGCCTATTTGAATTTCAAACTTTCAAATTTTTCTAAGTCATTAATAGCACTACAGGAATAAGGCTATTCCCGTAGCACCAAAATAATCATGCCTTGATACGTGCCTACCATCCAAATTTTGTTATGATGACATGAATCATGGATTGAGAGTTCGCATGCGTCCACAAAAGCCTGGAATCATTTACCGATTCAAACTGTTTCATAACCCGATTGCTGTGTACCCGCGCATGACTCATTTTAAATCACCCAATTCTCAATGATCGTTATATTATACCTGTTTGATTTTGTTGAATTTAGGCACAGGTATTCGCTGAAAGGAATGAAATACACTAACAAATTGTAGGTCGGTGGTTGGAGGAGAAATATGGTGGAAGAAAAAGCATGTGGTTACAGAGTTTGTAAACCAATTCCTACTTCCAGATAAGCGAAATCTGAATTGGAACAGGGGAGTACCTCGTAGCTAGATTCGACCCGAATGGCACACTTCTCTGATCATTATCCATAGGAACAAGGCATTATACCTGATGAGGAATGGGATGAATTTATATCTATTCTTAAAAGACCTTTACCCGCAGCTTTTCGAATAAATTCTAGTGGGCAATTTTCTGATGACATTCTATCCCAACTTGAAAATGAGTTTTTGGCATCTCTTAATGCTGAGGATGTAGGTGGTAATGTGGTTGAACATATTAGGTCTTTACCCTGGTATATGGCAAAGCTTGCTTGGCACTTGAATTTCTCTCGCATGCAACTAAGGAAAAACCAAATGCTAGAAAGGATTCATGAATTATTAAAGCAAGAAAACGAGATTGGAAACATAACTCGACAGGAGGCTATGAGCATGGTGCCACCCCTTTTCTTGGATGTATAGTCGCACCACTATGTTCTTGATATATGTGCAGCAACTGGGTCAAAAACATTTCAACTTCTAGAGATGATCCACAAATCATCTAATCTTTTGTTTCTACCCAAGGGAATGGTCATAGAAAATGATGTTGATGTTCAACGGTGCAATCTTCTCATTCATCAGACGAAGAGGATGTGCAGTGCTAACTTGTTGGTAACCAATCATGAAGCACAAAACTTTCCAAGTTGTCATTGCAAATATAATGGCATGCTGACACAAACAACAAATGAGACAGAGGATAAAGGTAGTGGAAGACTTGAGATGAATGAAGACACCCATGCAGAAAGTATAACAGAGTTTCTTTTTGATCACATATTATGGGATGTACCTTGCAGTGGGGATGGAACAATTCATAAGGCACCTAATATTTGGAAAAAATGGAATGTTGGACTTGGCAATGAGGTACATCGCCTTCAAGTTCAAATTGCCATGAGAGGTGTTACATCGCTTAAATTTGGAGGGAAACTAGTTTACTCTACTTGCTCAATGAATCCAGCTGAAGATGAAGCTATTGTTGGCAAGGTCCTTAGGCAAAGTGGGGCATCAATAGAGCTTCTAGATGTGTCTGCTGAGTTTCCTGAGTTGAAA
>JASDQU010502850.1:37166-52117 GCA_032191745.1 Picea mariana | reverse complement strand
GAGGTTACAGAATAGATGGATAGGAATTTGTTGAAACCAAAAGAGGTTTTTGTTGGGAACATGCCCCTTCACAAAAACCTCTCTCATTTTTTACACAACAATCACATTTTAAGATATTCGAATTGATCTTTGAGGCCTAATTTTTTGAAAAAGCTACAGGAAATGCTTTGTTATTTTTACCTGTTTTAGTCTTTTTCTTCAAGAGAGGTTGCAGAATAGCTGGAGATGAATTTGTTGAAACCAAAAGATGTTTTTGTTGGGAACATGCCCCTTCACAAAAACCTCTCTCCGCGTTTACATGGAAATCACATTTTAAGAGATTCGAATTCATCTTTGAGGCTTAATGTTTTGATAAAGCTACAAGAAATACTCTGTTTTTTTACCTGTTATAGTCTTTATCTTCAAAAAATGTTACAGAACAGCTGGAGAGGAATTTGTTGAAACCAAAAGATTTTTTGTTGGGAACATGCCCCTTCAAAAAAAACTCTCTCGGTTTTTACACAGCTATCACCATTTAAGAGATACGAAGAGATTGTTGGACCCTATTTTTCAGGAATTTACTAGATATGTTTTTCTGAAAAATCTCATGGACAACAGTTGACAAGCCACCTCATCAATTCGAATTGGAGATCAAATTGGATCTTCTCCTTGATTATTTGAAACAAGAAACTAAATATAGATGAGAAGGTTTTCAAATCCATTTCTTTTGGATCTTGATAATTATGTATTGTTTCTATATAAACTCTGTAGAATGAGAAGTAAGGGGTGCAAAAATTGGAGATCCAGGGGACCTTTTGGTGAATCTCATTGTAAAAGGAATTTATGTTCAATTTGACACTTAATAGCAAAGGCATATTTATGGTTAGACCCTCTTTTTCTACTCTCTTATTTCTTTCTTCATGCTTGAATTCATTATTCAAATTGCAGTGCTTTTTTATTCTTGACTGTTAATTTATACAGTGAAAATTTTACTGTAGAGATAATTTTTCAAGTTTTGATATCAAGCTGATAGTCTTGTTTCTTTATGACATTTTGAGATGAGAATTCATGTGAAGTTGACAAATTGAAGACTTCATATTCCTTTTTCTTAATTGGTTTAACCATCTATGTGTCTACCTATTATTCATCCAATGGGATATGCTATGTTCTGATCTTGATTTTCATGTTATATTGGAACCTTGAGCCAGTTTTCAATCGCACTATTAAAAACCAAATCATAAAAACCCTCAAAACACTTTTGCAATAACTCGATGATTCCCTAGCTTTCCCTCTCACAGTCAAGTGCAACTTTAGGTACTAACACATCCTAACAGGTTATACATGATACACACCCCTTTTGGAATGCACGGTAAGACTATGGTTGTTGCAGCCTGTCTGTGTAGCGATCTTTCTATGACTTGTTTTCCCTTTCACTGTAGTGGCTGACTTAAGGTTCCATCCTCCATTTTTCTGTCCTCTGTATATGCCTATGGCCGGCTGGTGACATATTCTACTATACCCTCCTATTGCTGCTTCGGCACTACTATGTGTGACCTTCCTAGCGCAACCATTTCAGTCTAGTTTGGGACCGTCCCATTTACCCTCGGGGCCTCTTCAATGTATTAAGGGCACGAAGGATTGCCTGCGTCCTTGGCCTACTGGCCCTGTCCCATTTCCAGCATATCAATGTCCATGCCAACTCTTGTTGTTTGTTGGGTTTCCTCCACCACTGGTGTGGGGCTCGTTGTTTCCATATTGGGAGAAGGGATTTCATCCAAGTTGACAAATTCAATAGTCCATGTAGGTTCCTGTTTGATTCCCTATGGCTGTTGTGGTGCTCTGAGGTTTCTTCGAGGTCTTCTGCTTGCCTGACTCAACACACCTAGATTGGGTGGTGCCATGGTGGTTAAGATGATTTCTGCCAAGCTAGCTCATTTTGTAACTCTTGCTAACTCACTCTCTACTCTATATACTATGTTGCCCTATTCTTTCTCAATTTCACAATAACCCTTCCGTTACCCGCATGCTTTCCTTATATAGCAATTGTGTGAAACTTCCCAGAGAATTTACCTGAGCTATGGTTTAAATGAATTGGTGCTTCCCATGTACTTGACATTGAACTCCCTTGATGTCGCTAGTTGGTGTGATTAATGCGATGTCGCGTCGAACGTTCTTGTCATTCAATTTTGACAGACACCGCCAGTTTGTGCCTATTTGCCGTAACTGCCATTTTTCCAATTTCCGCATTTTTTGACCATTAGTGCATGCTATGTTGTTTCACTGGTGTGCGTGGACCTTTTTTTTTCATCATTATACCTCTACTTTAACTACTAGATGTCTTCTGGTGTCTAGTGCGGTAACCCCTCTGTTGTTGCGCACAATCCTTTGTTGTCTAGTGCATTTTTTTTTTTTTTAAGTGGTAGGAGATCAAATGTCCCTATACAGTTTCATTCGACTCCCATTGATCATTCCTCTGATTTATGTTCCTCCCAAATCCTTCAACTATACAACTCCCCCATCTGTGACAGTATTTACTTCACATGATCCCAACCAATGCATTCTAAGTTTTCCTGGGTGCTGAAGAGATTTACTGTCGAACCCCAAAACTAGGTATCCCTCATTGAAACTTTTCCTTTTGATATTTCTATCATGCCAAGCTTTGTCCCTTTCTTTCTGTACCTCTTGGTGAAACCCTACTAGAATCCTATATTCTTCCATGACCATTAACTAACTTAGCCTTTCTTTTACTGTGCCTCGCTCTGTCATGTTCGTAATTGCTGATATGCGTAGGCTAGGTACCAAAACTTCTAATGGAACCACTACTTATTTTCCATACACCAATCTGAATCATGTCTACCCTGTCAATTTTCTACATGTGGTCATGTATGCCCACAGTACTACTAGTATCTGCAAGTCCCAATCGTCCCTGTTGACATTGCAGATCTTTGTCAGTGCATTCTCTAGGATCATACTAAAGGCTTCCACTGTTCCATTTTCTTGAGGATGATATGGTGTACGCTTTTGATGATAAACTTCAAACTCCTCAGTCATAGCCTTAATAGTGTTGTTAATCAAGTGAGTGCCTTGGTCACTCATCAAAATCCTTGGGCATCCAAATCTAGTGATCACTTGCTCAAACAAGAAGTGTGATGTTGTCTCCACACTATAATATTTTATTGGTGTTGCTTCCAACCATATTTTTAAGTACTCTATTGTAGTAATAATATACCTTTCTCCTTACCTTTTTGCTGGTGGGTTAATTCGTCCCACAAATTCTATTTCCCATTTATCGAACACCTGCAAGGTTACTTGTGGCCTTAGGGGAATCTTGTTGGTTGTGGAGCTTGATTATATTCCTGATTTAGAGGTCTTTTACTTTCATTCGTGTGTATACCCCATGAAGTATTTACACCCCAGAAGTATGTACACTCTTCCATGTGGGGGAGTTCAGAGGGGGCATGCCCCCTCTGCAGGGTCCAGGGGGGCTATACCCTTGGCTGGGGGATCTGGGGGCAAGCGAGGGTTCGAGGGCGAAGCCCCCAAAGGAAAAAATTCCTTGTAAATGTATATTGTAAATTCATTTTAAATCTGGACCATTCATTATAAGGTCGCAGATCTAACGATAGAGATTATGTTAGGGTTTTTTTCCCTAGAAGAAACCCTCTTTTATGAGGGAAATGTATTGCGGCTATGGTTGATGTTGAATATTGTATTCTGAGATAGGAGATTGTGAGAGAAAGAAGAGGAAGTTAGAGTGGGTTTGTTGTAGGTTTATCCCTTCATATGCTGGATAATAATAAAGGAAGGACCTGGTAATTTCTCTGGTGGACGTAGCCCACATTGGGTGAACCACATAAATCCGTGTCTCTATTGTATTGTGTATCTTCTATGTTTTGTTTCCGCATTTGTTTTATTTTATTGCTCCACGGTCTTGTTTTTCTAACAAATATCATCCTATCTATTAGGTTTACCAACCCTCTGTTGAAGGAAAATCTCCCTACGGACAGGTAGATCTCCTCTTGAGAGATAGACTCTTAACTCTTAAGACATAAGACGCTTATCATGGACACTGACTTCCTTTTAGATCTATATAAACTAATGTATGAGGAGGAAGGAGAAAAGAAGTACCTTTTACTGGTGTTTGTCCCTGCACGCTCTGAATTGAGATCCAATATTTCACTCCTCGATAAGCCCTGTAGACAAACAATAGTACAACCGCTTCCTACTCTACTGATATTAGCTTGAAATAGACCTATCTAGTAGAGACAAGTTCATGTGAGACTAAGCACAAACTAGAAAGAAACAAGCCAAGCGTGTCATATTGATGAGAACAATAACGAAAGAAACTTACAACAGTAGATGCGAATGCAACATCTTTGTCAAATCCTCTCTGTCTAACCCTTGCTCAAAAGATCCACGATCCAGATGACAACAACTTCACTAATTACTCTCCTCCAGTTCACTGTGTGTTTCCTATGAGATCATAGGTTTCATGCTTCTAATTCTTCCTCCTTTTCACCATGAGAGAGCCTACTTATATAGGTTTAGAGAGGCCCAACCACTTGAGGTATCTTTAGGGTAAGTTGAGGATTCTCCTCCTTGAGTCAGGGATCTTCCCTAAGATCATGGATGGACCAGGTGTTCGAATCCAATTGCCTTCCAAGATTGAAAATATCTTCCCCTTATTCTCCTCAACAGACCAACTGCTGCCAAGAATAGGCAGCGCTCCCTCAAAAGGGCCATCAGAGCATTATAATGCTCCCTAATAGGATTTAGGGGGGTTCCAACACTCCCAAAAGTAATAGCGCTCCTCCAAAAGGGTTGTTCAATGTTATAATGCTCCCTAACATTCTATAGGGGAGCACCAGCGCTCCCGAGAGAGGTATAGGGGAGCGCTCTCCTCTAAAAATCCAGATTCAATGGCTCTTTCAGATGGCAAGAGGTACATAACTCCAGTTAACCATTCCTCTTCCTCCAAATTAAGTGTTTGAGGTGTTTTAAGTGTCTTTTTGATGTCGTTATAAGTATGAAATAGGCATCATGGAAGTATGCTTTGCTTGACACTTGCGATACGTGTGAGAAAAATGTGACACGTGAGACACTTGCGACACTTATCGAAGTGAGTAATGTTGATGTGTAACAGATTTCCCCCCAAAGGATGAAGTTAGAAGATGAGAACTGATAACTAAAATGCTTTGTAGACTTTCAGGCAAGGGTATAGATGCAGAGAACCCGAAAGAAGCTGCACACAACTATCCAACAAATATTATGACATGTTTCAAACCTAAGGCAGGTATACCTATGCTTGGGTGATAAAGACTTGCAAGATATGGCCGCCATAAAATACACTGCGGATCCATAATTGTATTGATAAAAGGTATAGCCACTGGGAATACAATGTGGATCTATACTCATATGATTTGAATTGATCGTAGCCATGAAGAATACACAATGGATCTATGAGATAACAAGACATAGCCACGACCAATACAAAGTGGATCTATGTGACAGTGTATGTGCCACTGTTCAAGAGAAACTCCTTCACAACCTGGGCAAAGTACATATCAGAGTGATCACTCAACCCAGGTCTTCTTACTGATCTCGATGTAGTATGAATCTAACCACATGAATAGATGTACTGATGTCAAACATGGCAGAAACCACTTGATTACCAGTGAATGATGTAAACCGTTAACAAGCGCGAGGAAGATCACCATTAATGTCAATGATTCCCAAGGTACTCTAGTACATTCCAACGAATGTGAATGGATGAGTTGAAGTCGAACATCTGTGGAATCATCCGATCAGAGGTCAATGATGTAAAACCACTGTCGGACATGAGGAGGCCTACCATTGAGGCATGCAGGTCCCAAAGTACTAACTAGTTTCTAATTCTAATTCCTGGATAATGTGTTGAAGTCGACAAGAATAGGCTCATCGAAGGAGGGCCTTGATGTATCCCCCATCAATGACATGAAATAGACATAGAGATGTAATTGGTAGATCAGATGAACATGGGATGACACGGGTATTGAGACAAGATATTTGTGATGGTTGACTCTCGAGGTGGATACTTCCCTTGAACACTGAGGAACGACAGCAAAAACATGACATGGATCAAAACTTGATGATACAGTGGATGTTGTGACTTACATCAGGTGACCCAGAGGAGTGAAAGAAACTCAAAGGATTGGCTCAATGCAGAGGTTCAACAGATTATAATGCATGCAATAGACAAAGTGTCGTGTTCAAGGGTGACTCTAAGAGTTACTTGGTAATGTTCTCAAAAGACTTCTTGGCTTGCTTCTTTCAATTTTTCCCCCATCCAGATAGGCGAGTACCTCTTTTTAATTTAATGAGATCGAGGAGGGTAACACATGCTCGATATAACTCACCTTCAATAAGTTCCTTTTCCTTTGTTTAATGAACTAGAAGAAGTAAGGGTTCGGTCCCGTATGGGCCTATGGATGTTTGTTTTAGCGAGTCCAAAGACAAAAAACTCGAAGGTTTTTCATGATTATAGAGTCTGGAAAAACACTTAAAAGAGAACTCTCTCAGTTCCTTTTTCATACAGTTAGTCTCATGAGGCTGAAAAAGAGATAAACTACCACTCGAAATATGCCATTTCGAACCTTTTAACGAGTGTGAAAGGAAGCAAGATCACTTGACGATCTTTTCATGTTTAGAGAGTCTGAAAAAGAGTTTAAAAGTGACTCCAGGGGGTTCCTTTTTCGTGTTTCCATACGGGTCCAAAAAAGAGATAAAAGTTTACTCGGTGCATTCTTATATTCTCGAGCTTGAGAACGAACTAAGACTATGCTCATGGATGTGACAAAGTAAACAAATGATCAAAACTGCTTTGAAATCTATAATGTAAAAACTGCAATCCAGAGGTTTAGTGAGGCCATTATATTGTTAAATAAACCCACAAATAACTATACCTTATAAAAAAAATGGAAATTTGTAAATAGTAATACAAGAAAAATCTTCAATTACCATTTCATTTGCATAAGGATTTGTAGCAGTGGAGATTCTCATTTTGGAGGTGGATCTTGTTTTACTTGGTATTGGAGCTATGGTTGATCATTTCTCTCACCGTTTGGACCAGGTAGATCTTCATTTCCTCCTCTTTCAATTACACGGTTCAAAATTTGTTTTCACAGCAATATTTGAATAAAAAACCGAAGCCCTAGGTCGTCCAAAAAAAGATCAAATCGGCCCTTGTCCAAAACGATAGGAAAAAGACATCTGTTTACAAAAACGCCTTCAGAAGGTTGTAGCATAGATGCCAACACCTTGATGCTTGAGTAGATTGGTCATTTTTGTTAAGGAATACATAAGAAACCCAAAATGTGCCCACGCAGCCATTGATGAACGTTATTTTAATTTAAAATGTTTTATTGTAGGCTATGGGGCTGCGTAGTGATTATTGAGTAATAAAAAGAGGGCATGGTCCTTTTTGAACAACATGGACAATGAATTTCAAGTTTTTTTTTAATTACTTAAAAAATTGTTGAAAGATTGAATAATGAAGTTCTTTGTTCTTTTTTTTGTTTGTAGGTGATTTTGGGAACAACCATGATTGAATGGAAGGAACGGGAGCATGAGCTCGATGATTTGGCTGCTTTGTGGAGTCCTCGCACGTGGGCCACATTAAGAGATTGTGGCCTTCAAATTATTCAAACTGCAAAAGATGAAGAAAGAGATCCTTCTGCTTGAGCACATAACCAGCTTGTGGGATGTCGCAGAGCAAGGGTTTCAGATCGGAACACAACTTCTAACCATTGATTTGGAAGATGTATACTTCTTGACTGGCCTCTCGAAAAGAGGGGTTCCTATAGCTTTTTTCGAACAGAGGGTGCTTCCTAAACAAGTGGATGTGTACCTGGTATGTCATTGTGTCCCAGGAGCAAGACTGGTGGGAGGTAGAATCTCAATCAAGGATATCAGATAATTACCCCTTCGGTCTATTTTGTTCACCATCACGAGTGTGACAGGAAGCACCAGCGTGCATCTGGTGTCAAGATCACAGGTAGCTTATGGTGTATAGTGTTTAGAGACAACATTGTTTAACTGGAGTGCAGGGTTTCTTCAGAACGTGAAGGAACAGATTTCGAGATGTAGGATGGGGCAGAAGCAATTTGGATATGGTTCTTTCTTGGTCTCATTCTTCTTAGAGCGCATCCACCAGATGCAACCTCAGATTGCATTGGCGGTACGACCAGTGGGAGAACCACGGATGGAATGATGGACTAGTCAGTCTCTAAGACTAGTGGCAGAGTCAGAATTCTACTTCACTGGTGACTTCTTCACTTGGCCGAGACGCCAATATCTTTGGATAGAAGACTTTCCATATGTGGAGGTGGACTTTTGCAGGAGTATGGATCTAATTCTACCAGCGAGGGAAGATTGGGATGTGTCAGGTGAGAGACTAAACAATACCTTGTCTAGTGTTTTTTTTTAAGTTTTTTAATGTATGTATATTTTTTTTGGGTACGTAGAAGAGTTTCTAATGGATGTATTGTTTTCAACATGCAGACAAGGGAGAAGTGTGTCCAGCTAAGATACCAGTACCGGGACGTCGTGGGGTTTCTCAGGTTGCAGTAGATGTGGGGGCACCAATGATAGGTCTCTGGGAGGTTGAAAGAAACCTTCAAGGCCTTACGATGGACATTCCTCCTCTACGGAGGGGAGAAGTGCCTTTACATCTACAGAGACACACCGTGGGGGTGCCCGAGAATGTTAAATCTCTACTGAGACGAGTAGTGTGCGCAGTGATGTGTTATTCTCAGCATAATGCAGTGCAGAGAGATTAGAGTCTCTCTAGTGATTGTATATTTTGTATGACTTGTCAGATGATGTTGTATGGGTGTGAAGACCCAAAATTTTTCTCTTCCAAAATTTTTTTTGATGTAAACAAAACATTTTATGTCACGCTATATATATATATATACAGTTCCGAGTTTTTACAGTGCCAGAAGATTTGTAAATGATGATATCTTTAATGTGATGTGTTTTAATTTACATGTGGTGTACAATTTGTTTTCCTTCATGAAACCTTATCTATGGGTGAGATGCCAATCCATGATGTAATTGGCTAACGAATCCGAAACATTGTTGAGTTCTCTTGGAATATGTTTGTATTCGATGTAATCAAATATTCGTTCAAGACGATGAACCCGTAGGTGGAGACGTAGCAGGATAGGATTACGAATAGCATAGATACGATTAAGTTGGCAGACCACGAGTTGTAGGTTAAAAATCATATGAGAGATACCTAGGGAGGAGGATTGGGTCAAAAGTTCGATGACAACACGATATTCTGCCATGTTATTAGTCGTTGGTCCTAAGAAAATACCTCTTGAACTCACCAACTCGTCAGATTGGTAAATGACCCATGCTGTAGAAGCAATGTTTTGGGTGTGTTGACTAGCGCCATCCGCAAACCCGACAAAGATATGAAAGGAAGACATCATCTGCACATGAAAACACAATACACAGTTATGAGTGGAAAAGGTAAAAACTCGAGCATGCAAAAGAAACAGACACACCAAACTAAAATACAATAATGTACAAAGTACACATGCTAGGTGATCTAGGCATAGTACTTTTTAAGGTAAAGCCCATTCCGGGGCTCTCCTAGGGAGATTCCATCATAATCGACTAACTTGTAGGCGCCTCTTTGCAAAACACATTTCACAATGTAAGGGCCATGCCACAGGGGTTCTAACTTACCTATCCCTAGTTTGTCATGAGCTTGGTCATTGACGAGGACTAAGTCTCCTTCTGCAAAAGTCTGAGGATGGACGGATTTGTCGTATTGATTTTTTATCCATTTCTGGTGTGCCTCGTTAATGAGAGTGGCATCACGACGTGTTTCATCTAGTTTGGTAAGATATAAGAAACGTTCTTCTTCAGCAGAAGTATGGGGTAGGAGTTCTACTTTAAGTTTCAGAGATGGAATCTCACACTCGATTGGTAAAACAGCTTCGATGCCATACACTAGCTGGAAAGGAGTGAACCCCGTTGTGGTTTTCATGGAAGTACGGTAAGCCCATAGAGCGGAGAAAAGTTGTAGATGCCAGGATGTATTATTTTCCCCTACCATACATTGAATCATGGTTTTAAGGACTTTGTTGATGGCTTCAACTTGTCTGTTGTCTTGAGGATAGTATGGGGAAGAGTTTTTATGGCGAAAACCCAACTTGGCATGCAATTCACTCATCATCTGGTTCTTAAAGTGTGAACCGTGATTGGTGACAATGGCGCGTGGTACACCAAAATGAGTTATGATGTGGTTAAAAATAAAAAGAGTTGTGGTACGACCATCGTTCAAAAAGGTAGGCATAGCCTCAGCCCATTTTGTAAAGTAGTCGACGACAACGATTATATAACCATGCCCCTGGGCTGAGGTAGGCTTACATTGCATGAAATCTATACCCCACTTGGAAAAGGGGCCGATGGCGATAATGGGGTGCAGCGTAGAAGGGTGGGTGCGTGCCTTGTTATTAAAAACTTGGCAGGGTGGGCATTTTTTGACTGCCACAATACAATCTTTGAAAATCGAGGGCCAAAAATAGCCAGCACGTAGAATTTTTTGGGCTGTAGCCATCCCAGAAAGGTGACCGCCACAGGCTCCAAGGTGACAGTCATTCATAATGCGTTCAGCCTCTTCATGAATCAAACATCATCGAAGGATAGTATCAATACCACGGTGATACAAGGTGTCGCCGACGATAAGGTAACGACGAGAATGGTGGTGAATACATCGACGCTCTTCATGGGAAATGTTAGGATGAAAGCGTTGGGTTTGGAGATAAAGGAGGATGTCTCCATACCAAGGATCAGAGGTGCTGATGAGGAAAATAGTTTCATTAGGGAGAGAATATCGGGGTTCAATATCTTCATCAGCATGGGGAAGGTCGCAGATAAGCTCCGCAAACACCAGGGACTTTTTGGCTTTGGACTTCTCAAATTCAAGATCGAATTCCTGAAGGATGACTATACATCTGGAGTATTTTCCCCCGAGCACTTGACGTGTCAAGACATGGTACATGGGGTTCGAGTCCACGATCACAGTGGTGGTGCGTAGCAGGATGTAATGGAAAAATCTATGGATAGCAATGATGGTTGCCAGAGCCAGTTTCTCTACATGTGAATATAGGAGTTTAGGTCCAGATAGACTCTTTCTCAAGTAATAGATCACATGTTCCTCACCATTGGGGTCCTCCTGAACTAACACCATCGCAATAGTGGAAGTGGAGGCAGCTAAGTAAAGGATGCAGTCCTTTGTATACTCTAGAGGATGCAACAAAGGTGCGTGGGTCAAGGCATGCTTGAGAGCATCAAATGATCGTTGAGCGATGTCATCCCAGATGAAAGGGTTTTTTTTCTACAACAATCGCATGAATCCTTTAGTTATCTCAGTGTAGTTACAAATGAAACGACGAAGGAAGTTTTCTTTTCCTTGCAAACTTTGGAGTTGGGTCAAACTAGTAGGCGGGGGTAAGGCTAGAATAGCCTTAATCTTTAAGGGATCCACTTGAATCCCATCTTTAGAGACAACAAAATTGAGGAGCCGACTGGATTCAACAGCAAAAATACACTTATGTGGGTTCAAGTGGATACGGTAAAACCAACATCAAAGAAAAATAGCCCTTAAGTGATCAACGTGATCTGATTGATTGGATGAGTGGGTAGGTAAGTCGTCGAGGTAAGGTTCTACAATATACTTGATATCATGGAAAGCATACGACATAGCCCAATGTAAAGTAGCACCAACATTTTTGAGACCAAAAGGTAGCTTTCTATAGGTGAAAGTTCCCCATGGGAAGATAAAGGTTGTCTTATGTTGATCAAGAGGTAAAATTTTAATCTGGTTATACCCGGAGAAACCATCCATGAAAGACAAGATTACACTCCCAGTGCAATTATCAATGATCTAGTGGATGAAAGGTGTAGGGTAATTGTCCTTTGGACAAGCCTTATTGAGATCCCGATAGTCAACGCAGACGCGAATGGTCCCTTGTTTTTTGGCAACCAGAACAAGGTTGGAGACCCATTCTGTCAAAGGGATAGGATAGATAAATCTAGATTTCAAAAGTTTCTCAACTTCTGCCTTTATAGCTGTGATTTTCTTGGGATGAACCGGGCGGAGTTTCTGTCGAACAGGTTTCACACCTGGGTAAGTCTTGATTTCATGCACGACGATCGAGGGGTCAATCCCTGGCATTTCTTCGTAGCTCCAAGCAAAGACATCATGAAATTCTTTAAACAGAGCGGTGTAAGATACCACTTCTTTGGGTGTGCAATTAGAACCAAGGTTAACATTTTCCACAATGCCTTCTTTGATCGAAATATCAATAACGATTATAGTAGAGATATTAACTAGATTCCCTTCAAAAAGAGTATCTTATGTGAGGATGGGAGATTGTGGAGAATTGGTAACATCAGGAGGGAAGACAGAGTGTATGTCTTTGTGAATTTCTTCTAGAGGTGGAAGAAAAGAGGATCACTGATGGTTATCATCCCAAGGTACGTCGTCAATACTAAGCATTTCCATTATAGATTCGTCGGAAGGAAAAATTTGGGAAATGTAATTGATTGCAGACGATAGGGAATCCAACCATGATGACATCAAGTAGGCATAGGGTGCCAATAGATGTGGGTTGTCCAGGGAGGGAGAGGCATATTGAATAACAATGTATGTGGCCTTGACTGGGCTAAGTGGCATGGTGTCACTTAGTACATCGAATTCCATAGGACTAGGTACAATCCAAGGGTCAGATGATTCCAAAGATTGATAATCCATAGTCGAAATCATATTGACGGTGGCAATATGATGTGTGGTGGGTGGAAGTGGTGTAGGGAAGGTACCCATAAGGCTATAATATTTCAACAAGCCAACACCAACTCTTTCATACATAACTTTGTGGTCTCACAAAAAAGGAATGTTGTTGGTAACAAGAGCACGAGCATCAGGTGTACAGAAATCTAGTTGGTCGATAGTGACAATTTTGCTTTGATGGGGGAATTGTACACATCGAAACAACGATGAGGCGATGACAGTCATAGTGTAGAACCAACTTCTTCCAAGTAGTAGGTTGTAATTGAGGGGGGCATTGACCACCTCGACATCAACAGTAATGGTTTTTCCGCCCAACTGAACGGATAAGGATTGTAAAAGTCTGTGAGGATGAAAACCTCACCCATCAAAAGCACGTAACATCATAGGGGATTTGTTAAGGGTGGGTGATTTCAAGCCTTTCCAACAAGCCAAAGACATGACACAAGTAGAGGCTCCCTCATCCAAGATAGTTCTGTGGATTTTTTGATTGTGAACAACAACATTGATTTGAAAAGCTAGTTGGTGGGAGAGTCAAGGATGATGATCATCCAGATTAAATGTGAGGTTATTAGATGACTCAGGATCGAAAGCATCGATGGAAGCCAAGAGCGTTCTACATTGACTAGGACAGTGTTGTAGAAATTTCAAAGCAAACATAGCACACGGTGCTTGAGCCAAATCTTTTTTGGGCAGCCCGTGAACTAGGATTAAAGGTAAATTTCTGAATAGTGCTCTTAGGAGGGAGTAAGATGGAGTCAAACGAAGGTTTCTCGATCTGGAGTGGCCCGGATGGAGGGTTAGCAGACGAAGGACTAACAAAAGATGGTGATGGGTCCGGTAAGGAACCGTTAGTGGTCTTCGGCTTATCAGGTTTAATCGGCGTGTCATATGTCGTAGTACGAGTGGTCAGATTAATCTCGTTAAACATGTAAATGTGGGCACTTGTCGAAGCCTCATCATGGGATTGGCTGGAACTGCCCCCTGGAGTGGGGGTTTGAGCAACCAAGGATTGTTGTTGTGGAAAAGGCTGGGTAAGAACAGCGGGTTGTGAATTTCCTTTAAAAAGCTTGGCCACTTCATCACGATGTGGACAATATCAGGTGTAGTGATCATCGCCACAAATGAGACATGGGAATTTCGGTTTCCGTTGTGGTTGTTTTTCGGCAGCAGGGGTTTGAGTTTGATTTTTTGGTTGTTCATTATTATTGTTTTTCTTTGATTTATTTCTCATTTTCTTCTTACCTCTAGATTGTTTTGAAGGGACCGATTGGACCGTATTCACCTTAGAGACCTGAGTTTGAGGGAAGGTAGAAGAGGGTGTGGTCGAACTGGGAGAAGACGTCGAAGCGGACTGCTGGGTTGTTCCAGTTGACTGGGAAGTAGATTGGGTTTTGACGGAGCCAATGACTCCATCCGCGTGTGAGGTAGACGATGGTTTGGATGGATCAGTAGTGGCATGGGTAGCATTTGGTATCAATTCGTACAGAGTACCAGATTGTGAATAAACCAAATCTAAGTATTGAGCTCGAGCAATAGCTTCTTCCTCGGTGACTACACCACCCATGGCAACATCATGAGAAATCGGGGGTAACATTGATATAGTGAACCATTCCGCTAATAATTGGTCAGGAATGCTCGCTTTGATTAACCTTCGTCATCGTCTCCATTCATGAATATGATCATAGATATGTACGGAGTTTGTCTGATGAAGGGAGGTCAATAGTTTGGTACCCATCTCGTATCGAATGGGTAGTTGGAAGTGTGTGAGGAAAGACATGGCAAGGGAGTTGAAATCGTGAAAAGAAGCACGTGGTAGTTCAATATACCACTTTGCTGCAGAACTCGTAAGTGTTCGTTGGAAAATACGCAAACGTATAGAATAATCCATGAGGGAGTTCGATGAACACCACAAATGGAAATTCATCACATGGTTGTTTGGGTCTTCTCCAGACTTTCCGTCAAATTTTGGAATATCAGAAGGAAGTTTAATTGGAATATCTAGCCAAACCGGAGAATGAAAAATAGGATCATTCGTTAACCGAGACAAGTCTGGTAGATCCAGAGTCGCCAAGAAAGGTAGTTGTCGGTTAACCTGTGGGTGATACTGGTGTGGCATAGGAACACC
>JASDQU010502850.1:16943-37145 GCA_032191745.1 Picea mariana | reverse complement strand
AGGTGGATAATTGTAACCAGTGGGTCCTCTTGTATAAGGTTGGTGTTGACCAGGGTACACAGGATTTGAGGGGGTTCGAGAAACATGCGCGAGCGGAGGATAACCGGATGGGTTTTGAGGATTATAAGCCAGATTTTGCATTTTCCCATAAGGGGGGTAGATATTTTGTCCATAAGGAGGATATAGATGAGTCCCTTGAAGGGGAAGAGGTTGTTGTGGAGCTTGAGGATTGTTTCCCCCCGAGAAATGTGGGTTTCCTGGAAAAGGGATATTCCATGGATTGGGTGTTGTAGACACATTTTGTCCATGCGGTTGATGGTAGGCTCTGGTTTGAGGCTGCCCCCCAGCATGAGGGTCCCTCCAAATGGAGGTTGTCCTCCGGCGGGAGGATGCCCCCCAGCATGAAGTGGAGTTCCCAGAATTTGGGAACTAGACGTAAACGACTGACCGGTGCTTCTTAATGGATTAAATCCACCAAGACCGGTCCCTCCGGGTTGTTGTATAGGTATAGAACTTCCATGCATAACTTGGGTAGTAGTGACAACAGAAGAATTCAGTGCTCTGTACCCAAAAGGGAGTGATGATGATGGTCTAGGTGTTAGTGGTGTGCCAATTATAGCTTGGATAACCACCACATTACCGGCGGGAATAGTCGGAACGTGAGGGACCATTGTAGAGTGGGCCGTCTGGAGAGAAAAAGTGGACCTTGGGCCAATGGATGATGTGTTCCGATGAACGGACGATGTAGTTGAAAAAACGGTAGTACTGGTAAAATGATTTAAGGGTATGGTGTAGGTAACAGGCAAATCGACACCTATTCCTGTTCCGTAAAGATCCTGCACCGTGCGCGGTGGGCTTCGAACAACATCTGTGGTCCAAAAGGGATCTTCGACTAGAGGGTTTGAATGAGACCCATTCGAAACATCAGAAGGATTGACAACAAAAAATTCGTCGACTGAATTCAGTTGGATAAAACACCTCTCATATCCCTCAGGAATGTGGAAAGCCTCCAGAGACTCTGAAACAATTCGAAAATTCTCTAAAGAGGTGGGAACTTCCTCTTGGGAGGTTATAATGTTGTGAACCTTGCTCTGTTGAGGAGATTCCTCCATAGAATGAGGGGGAAAAGGGGTAGTGTCTTCCATATTTTCTGGAGGAAGTTCTTGTACCCTACGCGAACAGTGTGGAGGGTCAATGCTGGCGAAAAAAAATCGATGAAAAAAATCTATGGCCAACTACCGAAAAGAAACAGCATACGCTAATAGAATCTAGGAATCACAACCAAGCAAACAAAACCTTCTCTCGATGACCGTGCTAGTTGGTGATGAAATCCAACGTCGCGTGATAAAGTCAAGAAGGGGCTGGGATATGGTGGAATAGTTACAATGGCGAACTGCTTAACAAACTTTCACCTTGGTGCAAGCTTCCATGCAGTAATTGTGGATTTACCCTTCAAGGAGCCCGAGTGAGGTTGACCAATGTCTATTCCAAGTATAGTGAGACTTCCCTTTATTGTCACCTTGTGTAAGACCCTAAAGATTGTGGCTACTAAGGTTACCAATTCGCAGTCAGCCCCTGGACGGGTACAGTCGACAATCCAGTCCGAATGTAAGGGTAGGGTATCTAGCCTGAAATCAACTTGAAAGGCTTCCACTCAACATTGTGGGTATACCTTTAAGTGACCCCCATAATACAATCCAACTACTACAATAATTCAAACCATGGAGGGATAATCTCTGTAGCTTTCCCGAGTGCGACCTCGTGCGTAACCCCTGTGTGAGAGGGGGATCCCAACAAACTTATACGACAATTGGATTTGACTCTCCCTAGCTTAGTATGATAATGTTTGTTTTGGAAACTTTGGAGAGTTATGCTCACAGCCTAATCCAAAGTGCTAATCCTAGTCTAATGTTGGTGGAAGATCCTAGAAAAAAAATGTTCTAGATAATTTTTAATTAGCATTCATTTTACAATTGTTCTTTACTCAAAAGGGGTGTATTAAAGTGAAATAGATGGAATGATGACTCAATCCCCCAAAAATGCATAAAAGATGATAAGAAGTCGTTTCTTTTCGATGAATGTCTATTTAAGGGAGAGAGAGAGAGTTGTTTTCACTATCAAACACTAATAAGGAATGTCCTCAAACAAATTTTCTCAATCAAATCCAATGTGATGCTAAATTTTTTTAGAAATGTCTTCTAATATGAAAATCAATCACTAAGGTGTCTCTTTATTGTTTGTGTGCGAATAATGATTAATTCAATATGACACTACCCCTGCCAATTAACCTTTTAGATCAAGGAAACTCAGAGAAGCATAAGCAGGGTTCATACAAACAACACACCCTCTTGCTATGATCGAAAACAAGAAGCAAAAAGAAAACAAAGATAACAAAGAAAATCAAGAATTTCACACAAAAGAGAGATGTTCAAGAACAATGACCTCAAAAAAACCAAATGAGAAGATTCGTAGACTTCTGATGTCCTTCACTAGAGTTTTTGCTCAGTCAGATAGGAGAGAAAAAGCAGTGGATTGATTTCAAACTCCCAACAGCAGAAAAAACTCAAAAAATAATGAAGAAGGCCACAAAATCTGAACAACAAGGTATTTGTTCCTTAGAAGGAAGGATGTCAAAGTTCAGTGGGAAGAAGCATTGACTCATAGAGAGTCTCAGCAAGTGAAACACAGAGATTGAACCCTAGAAAAAGCAATTCTGGAAAGGTTTTTTGCCAAAAGAGGGCTGGCGCTCTGGTGTAAGGGGCACCAAGCATTATAGCGCTCTGTCTAACATATCCAAGTAGAACTAGCGCTCTGCTAACATGGTCACAGGGGTGCCAGGCTTAAAAATCTCATGAAAATGTCCAGAAACCCAAAATTTCAGTCAAATTTTGGCAATCAAGCTGAGTGTGATGGGGTAAGGAGTCAATCAGCATATGAAATCAAGTAAATGGGGTGAACAAGGTCTGAAAACAATCAAAGGGTAAGACAAGGTCTATGAGGAAAAATCAAAACCAAAAATTTCGACTCGATTCCCCAGCGGAGTCGTCAGTTTCTGTTGAAGGAAAATCTCCCTGTGGATAGGTAGATCTCCTCTTGAGAGATAGACTCTTAACTCTTAAGACAGAAGACGCTTATCATGGACACTAACTTCCTTTTAGATCTATATAAACTAATGTATGAGGAGGAAGGAGAAAAGAAGTACCTTTTACCGGTGTTTGTCCCTACACGCTCTGAATTGAGCTCCAATCTTTCGCTCCTCGATAAGCCCTGTAGACAAACAATAGTACAACCACTTCCTACTCTACTGATATTATCTTGAAATAGACCTATCTATTAGAGACAAGTTCATGTGAGATTAAGCACAAACTAGAAAGAAACAGGCCAAGCGTGTCATATTGATGAGAACAATAATGAAAGAAACTTACAACCGTAGATGCAAATGCATCAGCTTCGTCAAATCCTCTTTGTCTAACCCTTGCTCAAAAGATCCATGATCTAGATGAAAACAACTTCACTGATTACTCTCCTCCAGTTCACTGTGTGTTTCCTATGAGATCATAGGTTTCATGCTTCTAATTCTTCCTCCTTTTCACCATGAGAGAGCCTAATTATATAGGTTTAGAGAGGCCCAACCACTTGAGGTATCTTTAGGGTAAGTTAAGTATTCTCCTCCTTGAGTCAGGGATCTTCCCTAAGATCATGGATGGACCAGGGGTTCAAATCCAACTGCCTTCCAAGATTGAAAAGATCTTCCTCTTATTCTCCTCAACAGACCAACTGCTGCCCAGAATAGGCAACGCTCCCTCAAAAGGGCCATCAGAGCGTTATAGCGCTCCCTAGTAGGCTTTAGGGGGGCGCCAGCACTACCAAAAGAAATAACACTCCTCCATAAGGGATGTTCAGTGTTATAATGCTCCCTAACACTCTATAGGGGAGCGCCAGTGCTTCTAAGAGAGGTATAGGGGAGCACTCTCCTCTAAAAACCCAGATTCAATGGTTCTTTCAGATGGCAAGAGGTACATAACTCCAGTTAACCATTCCTCTTCCTCCAAATCAAGTGTTTGAGGTGTTTTAAGTGTCTTTTTGATTTCGTTATAAGTATGACATAGGCATCATGGCAGTATGCTTTGCTTGACACTTGCGACACTTGTGAGAAAAATGCGACACGTGCGACACTTGTGACACTTATCGAAGCGAGTAATGTTGATGTGTAACACCCTCTAACACACATCACATCTCTGGCAGTATTCATTTGAATCTTTGTGAACAGTCGACCACCATAGTCCTACATGCAATACCTTCTACACGGTAGCTTTTCCTGCATAGTGTCCTCTTGCTATTCCCTCATGGGCCTCTACTAAAATCCTAGGTATTTCATGTTATAGTGCGCATCTTCTCAAGATGTTGTCTACACCCATGTTGCATAAGTGTCCTGCAATCAATTGATAGTCTACAACTCTGACTACCGGATTTTTCTTCTGCAAAGTGTTGAATTCTTGTGGTGCAGTCCTTGTACTCAAAGTATTGAATGATGTCAGCAAAATATTCATCAACTACTTGGACTGAAAATAACTGTGTATCGAGAATGTTGTCCTCTAGATTCATAGGTTCCTCTCCATTGGTTATCCTTGACAAGTGATCAGGTCCTGCATTCAACTTCCTTGGTTTAACTATCACTTCAAAGTCAAATTCCTGGAAAAGTATTAACCATCTACAAATTATCCCCCCCCAACACTGGCTTATTGACTAGGTATTTGAGAGCTGAATGATTTGTAAACATCTTGAAATATTTTCCCAGTAAGTAATGTCTTAACTTCTGAAGTGCATAGACCATAACTAAGCCTTCTCTTTCCATGGTATTGTAATTATGCTCTGACTCTGACAGTTTTCTGCTAGCAAATCCTATAGGATGGTCCAATTTCCCTATTCCTAGCTACGCTAGAATATCTCCAAGTGCTATGCTTGATGCATATACATGCACATGGAATGTCTTTTCCCAATCCGGGAATACTAGTATTGGTGCGGTTACCATCTTCTCTTCTAGAGTGTCCAATCCTCACTGACATTCCTCATTCCATTGAAACTTGGTATCTTTTATAAACAATTTTTCCATTGGCACAGTGATCTGCGCATACCCTTTTATGAATTTCCTGTAGTATCCTGTGTGTCCCAATTTTGCTCTTAACTGACGTACTGATTTTGGTGGTGGTAGATTAACAATTACTGCAATCTTGGTAGGATATACCAACAATTCATGTTTGCATACTATATGGACCAATAGTATCCCAAAGGGTGTTCCAAAGATGCACTTCTTGATGTTTAACGTGATCTGACACTTCTTGCATCTTTCTAACATCAGCCTCAACACCTCTACATGGTCTTTCAACAAACTGTAGACTGTCCAATCATCCAGATATACGTCTAGAAACTGGTGGATGAATTATTTGAATGCAGCTATGGCTACTCTGGAAAATATTGTTGGTGGATTCTTCAGTCCAAAATTCATGACTGTGTACTATTAGGACCCCCATTCTATGAAAAAAGTGGTCTTGTACCTATCTTTTGGAGCTATCTTGATCTGATGGTAGCCTGAGAATCCACCGATGAATGAGTAAGCTTCCTTGCCTCCTACATTCTCCAACACCTCTTCTGTGAAAGGAGTAGGGAAAGAGTCATGTAGGCAAGCATCATTCAACTTCCTCAGGTTGACACATATTCTTATTCCTCCCTTCTTCTTCTCTTGAACTACCATAGGGCTTACCCATTCAGATTCCTCCATGAGTTCTATGATTCTCGCCTCCAACATCCTATCAATTTATTATTTCACTTTTTTCTTATATATTGGGTTTAGTCTATATGGTCTCTGTCTGATCGGTCTTTCCTCATATCTGAGAGGTATCTTCATTTCACCTAGCTCTCCTGCTATACCTTTCATTTCCATGAACATTGTTGGGAATAGGTCGTTGTACTCATGCAGTAACTCTGTTATGCTTTCTATTGTTTGCTCATCCTAGTAGTCCCCAATGCTGGCCATTTTGGGATTCTCAATTGTCCCAATATTGAATTTCTTCACCTTGACTGGCACAACAAATACTTATGATTCCAGAGGTGGACCTTCCACCTCTCTTTCACCTTCATCTTTTGTTATTTGAATTTTGCACGGGTCATCTTCATCTGGTGCTTCTTCCTACACATGTTAGCATGATAATAGTTCTTTTACTGTCTGTTCATTCTGCTATTGATCTTTTGTTATAAGTTCAACTTTCGATTATTTAATGAATATCACCCCTCTAATTTGTTTGAGTGTTGAGTCTATGTTGGGGTTCTCATGTTCAAATGAGAAAGTGACTGTAAAATTCTATTGTAATATTGTCCAGTCTATAGTTCCTCTTCGCAATTCCTGGTCTGTATACCAGTTTGTTGTAATCCCTTCTAATGTGTGAATAAAATGATGAGGCCATTCCTTTAGTGGTGTCATCCTCAATAGTGTTCTTCACTTCTCCAAGTGTTCTTCTGGTGCCCCCTATCTATCATATTTCTTCAGTTTGTTGCTTCCCTGTTCTACGCCAAATCTGATGCGCAGTAATCGCTTACATTGGTACCAGTCCTTGACTATCTCTTTGTGTGCACCCCACCATCTTGTAGGTGTAGCCTTGAGTGCTATATCCATATCTAAGAGCCTCTAATTTTATAACACTTCATCTTTGTATTGTGTTAATAATGCTTCTAAGTCATTCACCCCATGGAAGTTGGGAGGTTCCCTTGTCTTCGTACCTACCCATCTTACTGCGTGGTCTATTCTTGTGCATCTTATTGTGGAGACTTCGTGTAATCTATGCTACCAATTCTCTAACCCAGTATTTGATTCCAATGCACATGACATGATACTTCTCCAACTAAGTACCCCATCTATAGTTGGATTCACATAATCTTCTTCTCATGCGGTTATTTTGTACAACTGGTTAATTTTCTCTAGGAATAAACAAGTTGGTTTTACAAACCTTTCCCCTTTTGATGGATCTATTGGTGCAATGAATCTGTATTCTCCTGAATCGAATGTCATCTTCCTTGTTTTTAAGTTGATTATGGCCTAATTGGAAAATTCCCAATCCAAGCCAAGAAATGTCGGATAAGGTGTTGTGCCATCCACTATCTCTATCACTTCAAAATCGACTTTAGTGCGCACTCCATCCAGATATATTGTGACCTCCTTTAGCCTTCCAATTGGTAGAACTCTTTGTTGATTTGCTAGCTTCAACTAAACAGGTGAATATCCTAATGTGGACTCTCCCATACATTTCCATGTCTTCTTGGGTAACACATTTACTTTGGATCCTAAATCTAGTATAATATCTCCCATATTGAAATCTCCAATGTTGGCGTTCAGTTAGAATTCTCTGTTTGTTCTCCTCCTTGTATGCAGATGATTAACTGTTTTATGTTCTAGATTTCCATCTACCTATGTGATACATCTTTCTAACATATTTTGTAACACTTAACAGATGATGGATCGTTTAGTAGTTTAACACATGATTGCAAAAAACCCTTAATTATACTTACTTGTCCTAGGGGCTCTGCTTCTTTAGTGTGATCCAATGATGGAGGCATCTCGTATGTTGGTACTTCCTAAGTATGCTACGCAGTTGATGTCGATGCAATGTCTGGCTTCAAGAATTCTTGTCTGGCCTGCTTGAATATGTCCTTTTCATTATGTGCATCAAACTACTTTTGTGGTTGAACATTCTTCTTCACCCATTGGTGTTGTGCTGGATTTTGTCTTACTGCGTCGTTTCCTATCCTAGCTCCTCCATGTGTAACTATGCTGATGTTTCTTATGTCATCCCTTGCTTCTACCAAAATCCACTGAACATTCTAAATGTTTTGATTTATCTTTTCCTAGATCTTCTCCAATAGTGTAGGACATTCTTCTGTGTCATGATCTGATGCGCGACAATACATACATGTCGCAGGTGGAAGTGGACATTTTATTTCATAGTGTCATGGTTGTTGACAATTGTGGCATACCACTGGTCCTATGCCTCTTCCAAAGCCTCCTCTTCCTCTTCCTCCACCTCTGTATCCAACTCAATCTCCTCATGGTGCATTGTACCGGGGCGCCTTGTTATACTACACAAGATTATAGTGTGGATGCACGGTATTGTACTTTGGCTGCACAGTGTTATATTACTGCTGCGCAGTGTTATATTTCTGATGTGCAGTGTTATACGGGGTTGTTACTTGGTTAGAATTTGGTGCATCTTTCCTGGTCATCATTTATTCCTGCACCCTGTAAGCATCTGATGTTCTTTCCCTCATTAGGTCCATGGTCCTGCAATCTTTGTCATCATGGCCTACTGACTTGCAAAAGTTGCAATAGGAAATCTTAGGTACTGTCTAGTATTTCTTCATCATTGGTCAGTGATATGGATTATTCCCCTATTTCTTACATATCTCACACCATAGTCCTCCTGTTGGAAAAGGGTTTGGTAGTCCTGCTACCATGTACTACGCGAATGTTGGGAATTCATTCTTATGATGTCCTTCTGTCCTACATGTGGTACACCAAACAACTTCTCTTTTGTCCTTACCTTTGTTTTGGTTTAGCTAGAATGTTAAGTTCTTCAGATCCTCCTTCAGCTCCTCTATAGTTGGATCTGTCTTCTGATATTGGTTCTCTTCCAATTGTAGGGATGCCTGTAGAGCCTCCACTTGATTCTGAAACTTCTGTTGTCGCAAGGGGTATTTCAAGTGTGGTAGCAATGAATTGACAAACAAATGCCTATGCTACATATCTATCATGACATACTTTAGCTTTTCCTTCAATCATTTGAATCTCTAGTCAATCTCCCACACAGATTCTCTTGGTTTCTGTCTAATCTCTATCATATCATTCATGTATTGATCCTTTGAGCTAGGCTTATGGAATTCATTTATCAATAGTTTTTGATATCTCCAATCATTCTAGTTGTCATTGGTGGACTATTTGTAGCTAATCTCATGTACCAATCTAGTGTGCAATCTCTTAGTGTGATATCGAACTGCACAAGTTTAGTGTCCTCATCTGTGATCTATTTTTCTTCACAGATATTTTCACAAATGAACAAGTGCTTCTCAGGGTCCTCCGATGCCTCTCCTTTGAATTCTGGTAACTTGATGGTGGGATCATGTCCTGCCATCCTAAAAGCTGAACTACTACCTCCACGTGGTGTAGATACTTGACTAATGCTTCCTGAAATGGCTCCCCCAGTTTTTTTTTGTGTGTATATGTACTTCTTTCTATCTTCCTTCTCCCGAAATTCAGTTTTCTAAAAGGTGGTGTTCTTATTGGTGTATTAGTCGCACATGGGTTTATGGGTTCCACACTGACACTGATATGGATAGGAGTGCTTCCTTATATTCCCTCTCTTGGGCCTCTCGTCTTCCTCTTATATTTCATTCATAGGATTTCCTCAATATTCTCCATAGCCCGGAGATCCTCTACCTCTTCTTCATCACTTGCCAAGCCCTCCCTCACAGCTACGACTCTCTTCTTGGTGGTCATCTTATATTGGTAGGGTACTCCATTGTGCATTCTTCCACCTATTTACATGATCTGCTTGATCTGGTCTTCATCCATCATGATTGGGTCCAAGGCCTCCTCCTTATTTCCTTTATCCATTTCTCCCTCCATTTCTCCTTCTCTTGTCAGTGCTTCCCCCCTTCTCCCATGCATGTAGAGAAGTTTAGTTGTCTTAAGCCATTGTCATTACACCTTTGTTATATAGTAATATCTTAATAGAAGCATATAGCGATATGATATACCTACCTCAAGGTCCCTTCAAGAACTCTTCTGCTGTGCTGTAATACTTCGCCGTATCTACTACAAATTCTATGATAAATCCTGCAACAATGTTGTCTAACAAGAAATCTACTGCACATGTAAATTTATTATCAACTTGTTGTAACTGCACGATCTCTATAGGATTCCACTCTATATGTCTAATACAATTTGTAGGATGGTTGTATTTCAACCTTAATATCCACTCCTGCAACACATGTGGCAAATCAAAGAAAAATAATTCATGAAAGTCGTTGAATACGTACTTGTCCAGGTATTTGCACGGTGTTAACTTCGGGTTTCTATTATCTTTCTGTGCAAACTCTAACTCCTTTTTTTTCAATCAACTCTCTATATCTGCCTTCATTGGGTTCCACGATCTCAACATCCCATGTTAGGTTCTCATTCCCTTAACGTCTTGTCGTGTGATATGGCATTCTTTTGATGCATCTTAAGTAGGTCTCATTCCCTCAATCCCCTCCTGTTCCAACCAACCTGCAAGAGAACCATTTGTTAGTTTCTATTTTTCTACTTTGTCTATTATCTACTCTGATCCTACCTTACTGTCATATATTGACCCAGGTTCATATTTTAACAAGCTCCCAACAAAATATCTCTAAAACTATCGGCCCTCTTGGTGAACCAGAAGGTAACACAGTACACAGGGTGTACTGCGCGGTCTCACCCAAGAGAGCTCTATGAGTGACTACAATACTCAGGTGTTTACAGCCTGGGAATGAGTGGACATCTGTGTTTGTACCTTATGATCTTTATTTATTCAGTCTAACATCTTATTAGAGAAGTCATTCTTTTCATGCATGTGAAATATCAGGCTAACTAGTTCCTTCATTCATTCATCTAACATTTGATTCTTAACAACATTATAGATGCATACATTCAATCACACAACACAAGTGTTAACATGGTTCACCCCCTCCTGGGTTACGTCCACAAAGATCTAGTTCTCAATCTATTTATTATGGTTCAGTAATATGTCACGCCATGCATGTTTAAAATCTTGGATCTTACACTCTCAACAGGGTCCCCGATCCCTGCAAGGCTAACTAGATCACACCAGGCTCCTTAGCCTTCGATCTAACCCTCAGGATCGAGTCTCTCGCTTCTTCTCTAGCTCACCAGCTTACAGAATAGTACAGTTCTTACAACTCTTATACTTTCGGACTCTCCCTCTGTCCATCTCTCTTTTCCATGTCTCCTCTTTTGTCTTCTAAGTACTACCCATTTATATTCTTGGCTCATCAGCCATTACAACACATTGAAAAAACCCTAACCCTAACGTCATTAGGTATTCCTTACATGCGTGCCTCACATGCTTCCCTCACACGTGCTTCTTTTCCTTCTAGTTGTCCTTTCTTCCCTTCATGTTTCTCTTCCCAAAAATAGCATTTTCCCCTTACTAGGTCTATGTCCAACAATGGTATATAAATGCAGAAGACTACTCCATGTACACTTCAATAGAATGGATTTGCAGAAAGGATGAACAAGACGTTGATGGAAAAATTAAGGTGCATGCTTAGTGGTGCTGGGTTAAGGAAAGAGTTTTGGGTAGAAGAAGTGGGTATTGCATGTTACCTGGTCAACAAATCACCCTCATCATCATTGGATGGCAAGACTCCATAAGACTTATGGGATGGTAAGAAACCTTCTCTCACACATCTCAAGGTATTTGGCTGTGAGGCCTATGTTCATGTTCCAAAGTAAAACAAGAGTAAGCTAGATAAGAAGGTTGGAAAGTGTATATTTATTGGGTATAAAGATGGTCTCAAAGGTTATAAGCTTTAGAACCCAGAAACTAAGAAGGTTGTGTATATCTGAGATGTGGTATTTATAGAAATGAAGGATGTTTTCACACATGAAGTTCTACCAAGTAAGGAAGAACTAGAGAAAATAGAGTTTGAACCAAAGGATGATGAATCAAACTCTACAGAAGAACAAGAATGAGAAGAAGAAGATCCTCATACTCCAATATTGAGGAGATCGGTGTGGAAAGAAGGCTACCGTAAAGGTATACTCCATTTTGTTTCCATTCAAATTTTTCTTTTTCTATTACTGATGATGATCCTAGAACTGTTAGGGAGGTAATGGATTGAGAGATGGAAAACTCTAGAAAAAGTCCATAGTTGAAGAAATGAGAGCCTTGGATAAGAATGAGGATTGGGATCTAGTGGGGTTTCCGACTGGAAGAAATCCCATTGGTAGAAAATGGGTATTTAAAAAGAAGCTGAATGAAGAAGGAAAGGTGAAGAAATACAAAGCTTGGTTAGTAGTAAAGGGTTATTCCCAGGTTGAGGGAATTGATTTTGGTGAGATGTTTTCCCTTGTTTCCAAGTTAAATTCTATTAGATTTCTGTTATCTGTTGCTGTTGTGTTTGATTTTAAATTAGAACAGATGGATGTGAAGACAACATTCCTACATGGGGATATGGAATAAGAAATCTATATGAAGCAACTAGAAGGCTTTGCTGTGAAGGGAAAGAAGGAGTTGGTATGCAAGCTGAAAAAGTTCCTGTATGGTTTAAAACAATCACCAAGGATGTGGTATCAAAAATTTGATACTTATATGCTGGGACTTGGCTTCACAAGAGGCAAAGAGGATCACTATGTGTATTTCAAATTAATTGGTGATCATTTGGTTTATTTGTTCTTGTATGTGGATGACATGTTGTTGATAGTAAACAACAAGGAGATCATATAGGATGTGATAACTCATTTTTCCTCTAAATTTGATATGAAGGATCTTGGTGCTGCATATTTCATTTTGGGCATGGAAATGAAAAGAGATCAGAAAAAAGGAAAATCTGGTTAAATCAAAGAAAATATGCCGAGACAATATTGCAGAGGTTTAATATGTATGGATGTAAACCAGTCAGGGTCCCTATTCCTGTAGCTGTAAATTTATCTACGGATCAGTGTCCAAGACATAGGAAGAGGAGGAGGACATGTCTCATGTTCCATATGTGAGTGTGGTTGGAAGTTTGATGTATGCAATAGTTTGTACTAGACCAGACATTTCACATGCAGTGGGAGTTTTGAGCAAGTATATGTCAAAACTAGGAAAGGAGCATTGAACAACAATAAAGAGGGTTTTCAGGTATTTGTGTGGCACTACTAGTTATGGATTGTGCTACGAAGGAAGACCAGGCTTGGACAGAGTGTTGTACATACATGGCTTTTTGGATGTATAATGGGTTGGAGATATGGATCGTAGAATATCTACAAGCAGGTATGTGTTTAACCTGTTTGGATGAGCAATAAGTTGGATGAGCAAAAGACAGCCTATAGTGGTATTTTCAACTACAAAAGATAAATACATGGCAACCACTCATGCAAGCAAGGAAGCAATATGGTTACATAGATTGTGTTCAGGTATTGGGTTGATACAACAAGATGTAAGGATAGATTGTGATAGTTAGAGTGCAATTTTTATGGCGAAGAACCCAACTTATCATTCAAAGACAAAGTATATTGATGTCCAATATCACTTTGTGAGAGACATGGTTGAAGAAAAGAAGCTGTTGCTAATGAAGGTGGACACTTTGAAGAATGTTGAATATTCATTAAAAAATATATACGAGCACTGAGAAGTTCTCTTGGTGTAGAGGATCTATGGGCATTGCTTCCTTGAATTGTTGACTATGTAACCATGTAACCCCCTGTGCACAAAGAAAACAAGTGGGAGAATGTTGGATATGTGTTATATTCTTTGCATGACTAGAACTAGTGTCTACATTGCACCGGGCACGTAGGGGGCTAAGAGGGGGGCGTAACTCCCTCTTCCCAGGGGAGCGAAGGCCCCCTGTCTGGGGGATTTGGGGTAGCACCCCCGATTTTGTTTTATTGATTTCCGTGTCCATTTTTGGGCGGTTTTTCAACACATGGTTTTTCATCTATGGTTTTCTATTTTTGGTTAATGAATTAGGGTTCTTGACTAATCCAGGTCATTGGGTTATGGTTTTGGATGCTGCTGACTCCTATATGTATATTGTATTGTAAACAATATATGATGTGAATGGATATAGAGTATGTTGGTTTTCCTGATTTGGGTTTCTAGGGGAAAAATATCTGTGTAATGTGTGTATTTTCCATTGTATCTTTTTTGTTCTTTTATTGAAACTTTGTTTGTAGTAAAATATTGTACAAGGTTAAAATCTACAGACCTATTTCTCACTCACAAACTGCGAGTGAAACTTCATAAATGTTCTTTTGGGAAAAATTCCATTCAACATTTGGGTTTTGTTATCTTTGCTGAGGGTGTTATCCCAGATCCCACTAAAGTACAAGCCCTTTCACAGTGGCCAACACCTCACTCAGTTCTGGAACTTAAGAGCTTTATGGGTGGCACTAATTTTTATCGTTGGTTCATTGCTAATTTCTCTTAGTTAGCACTCCCTCTTCATCATATTTACAACCATAATTAGTTTGTGTGGTATCCGTTGGCACAACAACAACTTCAAGCTCTCCAAAAGGACCTTTGTTATTCTCCTATACTTTGTTTACCCGATCTTCAGTCTCCCATTGAGATTGACACAAATGCCTCTCAATATGCTATTGGCACGATTCTTAAACACGAAGGATACCATATTGCATTCCATTCAGAGACATTATCCGATGCTAAACAAAATTATAGCACTTATGAAAAAGAGGTCTACAATCTGGTATAAGAATTGAAACAATGGCATGATTGCATCCTAGGGAAAGAAACAATCCTCCACATAGATCATGATTCATTAATTTTCATCAATTCTCATACTAAGATATAGGAGCAACATCATTTAAAGTGGGCCTCTAGCATTCAAAAATTTCATTTGGTGATCAAATACAAGAAGGGAACGTCCAATTAGATGGTTGATCTCCTGAGTTGGACCCCTACGGAGGTACTTCAGCTCCTGGTTATGTGTTTTGTTGCCTATGAGTCTTGGAAGCATCTCTATGCTTTTAATCCCTTCTTTGCAGAGATATGGGTTGTTGTGCAACATCCCACTGCGGTAATCAAATGCCATTTATGGATTATACAATTAGATATGGGTGGCTATATAAACTCAACCAGTTATATGTCCTAGCTTCTTAAGATCATCTTACTTTGATTAAAGAGGCTCATGCTTCCTCCTATGGTGGCCATTTTGGGTCTTTGAAAATTTTTAATCACTTGCTACAATATTTCTTTTGGCCTTCTATGACTTGTCAAGTGGAGCATTTCATTTGTGCTTGTGCCTTGTGTAGTCAACATAAACCTTCCAATTGCAAATTTGGTTTGTATTATCCCCTTCCTCTACCTACCCACCCTTGGAACTCTATTTCCATGGATTTCCTGAGTGGTTTACCTCCGACCTTACGAAAACATGATGCTATCTGGGTTAATGTTTTTTTTTTCTCCAAGATGGATATTTTTATCCCTTGCAATAAGACCACTACTACTACCCAAACCACAGACTTATTCTTTCATAATTTTTGGCCACACTTTGGCCTTCCTACTACCATCATCTCTGATTGTGATGCTCACTTTCTTAGTACCTTCTGGAAAACATTGTGGGATTTACTGGGTTTTAAAATCAAATATTCAACTTCCTTCCATCCCCAAACATATGGCCAAACTAATGTAGTTAACTGTAGCCTTTTACATGCTCTTCAAATTCAATTTTTTAAAACAAAATAGTGGGATACAATCCTCCATGCCATTCAACATAGTTATAATCGCATTGTACATATTTCTACTAGTGTCTCTCATTTTGAGGCATGCTTTGGATATCAACCTTTAGACCCTTATGAACTTCCACTCACCTTGCATCCTTCTGGCACTCCACCAATAGAGAGAACAAGCATCCACCCTTTCATTTTTTCAGAATAGAGCATGCAAATGTGCCAAAGTCTCTAAAGTGATAAAGGCATCCAAACAATGCTACAAAGCATGCCATGATTCTCATCGCCCCCCTATGGTTCTTACTCTTGGTGATAAAGTCTGGTTTTACATGGAACACTAATGTTTTAGATTCGAATGTCATCAAAAAATGAAGCCTCTCTGCTATAACCCTTATACTGCTCTCCAACAGATCGGGGACAATGATTATCACCTTGACTTCCCATCCCAACTAGGAATTCATGATGTGGTGAATGTGAACATTCTAAAACACTATGAACCCCCATTGCGGGAAGATAATGTCACCATCTCTCATCCTGTTGAGTTAATCCTTGATTTACATATTCCCTTGCTACAAGACACCTTACTTGACACTTGCCATACCACCACCCATAATCAACCACATACCTCTTACCTTCTTGGGCACACATGCCAAAATCCTGCTCAAGCTAAATGGTTTTTGGAAGCTGCCATGCACAAGCATTTTACTGATTTACTGACAGAAGTGGGGACACTTCCAAGATTAAACATGGGAGGAATTGGGAAACCGAATGGAAATCCACATGAATACCAAGAAAGACACACTCCCTTAGCCAGTGGGATTCTTAGAAGGCTCACTCTCTCAACTTATTGGAGGACAAGAACAAATGGGCACAAGTCCCAAGGAAGTAGTTCATCAGATCTAACTAACTAGTTGTTAGAAGCTAGTTGTAGCTTGACCCATTTAAGCCATCGTGTAACAACAAGCATATATATAATCTTTCCCTCTATTCTAAATAAAGCGATGGTCATTTGCTCTTAGTTTGGTTATAGTATTCATGTTTTCATGTTCTAGTTAAATTCTAGAGTGTTTTTATTGCAGATCATATAGAGAGTGTAGCCATGATTGAAGATCCATATGATGTTGACAGTGATGAAGAATCTACTGAAGAAAATGGATTTTATGCAGTTTAGGGAGCCTGCAATTTGAATATAGGAAAGGATTAGTTAACAACTCAAAATGTATTTTTTCCCAATTAGTTCAGAAGTAGTGGATCTAGGGAAAGATCTCTCATTACTTGGAGAGACATGCATGTGGATTGCAATCTACTAGTGAGGTTACATGACATGCATGCATATTGTTGTCCAGTAATTAAGTTTAGGAGATTCGTAATTCAGGAGTTTGGAAAGGTGGAATTTGGGAACTTGGGAATTCAACTCAGTAGCTACACCATTACGATAGTTATGAGGCAGCTTGATGGAGCTCAAACTAGTCCAAGAACTATGTTGAAAGAAGAACCTTCTAAAGGATGTTACCGATGTTTAGTGTTTAATTTATGTGTTTTAAATTTAGTATATGTATTTGATTTCATCATTGTACACCTTATGGGGGTATTAGAGATATAAGGATTACTATGTAATAAAGTCACTTTATGACTTTAGAATATGTTAATGTTCACTTTTTTTGTAAAGCACACTATCCCACACTCATAAGTCGAGACGATTTTCTTAATGAACAATGATATATAAGGAGGTAAACTCCTTTGTAATAGATGCACAAATTATTCATTGATAATATCATATGGTGTTATTCATGTGAGTATATTTATTTAAGCTTAGTTATGTGACTCAACCCTATCTAGGGTTTCCTCTTTTAGTGATCTAGCTCATTTTTTGTAACACACTTGACCTCCTAATCCTTACTTAGGCTGGTGGGGCATCTAAATTTCCTCCTTGAAACAATATTATTCCATCTCCAAGTCTCATAGATGGATTCTTCCCACCGATATATTTCCAAGGACTACACTCACACTCAAAACTAATATCTAGATCGAAATTTACAGTCGTCTGAAGTTTTCATGCCTCCATTTATCAAATACAACTCACTGCCATGTGGCATCCTTGTGACTACCTACCACTCCTCCCATCCGATGTGACACTGAAATGGTTCCTGCCACCTGGCTCATCGACTCATCGACTCCAAATTCTTGGGACCCTTCTTTGGCATCATTGAGGTTCTCTCTCTCCCTCACGGAGACATAAGTCACCTTCATCCTCAAGCTCTAGAGAAAAACTATGATGAGTCCAGTCTCTAGATCCAACAGCTCTCAGACCCTAACACCCAATGAATCTGATCACGTCAATGCATTTAACTTACTCAACATTTATCACCTATCCTATGAACATCTTTTTAGGTGATCAGGTGGGACCTAATACAATCTATGACTAAGATTTCATCTTTCCCATTCATCGATCAATGGTTCTCGTCTAACCTTTTAAAGGTCTTCATTGTCATTGTTGAAGTGCACTCACTCCAACTTTGAGGTCTACTCTCAACCACCTAGTCCTGACAATTACTTCAGCCATATTTAATGGTGATTGCAACACCTCCGTCTACAGTCAATATCTAATCTCTGGGTTCTATCTGGGTGATAGTTAATGTTCCTATCCCCCTTCCTCATGAAAGTCAATTAAGATCCAACAACTTTTATCTTCTTGGATGTCTTCTGATAGATCAATGTTTCCTGGGTCATTTTTTCATCATCGACACATTACTACAACCTTCACCTAAAGACTATTGACTACTCTTCTTACCATGAAAGTAAGTTCAACGTCAGTGACCTAGATTCTTCTCTTTTTGCCTCGATCGAATCAATGAATCTTATACTCTCAGGTCTTCTTTTGTCAGAATGGCTATTGCATATCCAACGATGAGGATGGATCCTTTGATAGATCTAAGGCTTATGGATATTTTCATCGTCGTCAGAGTTTATCACTCCAAATCTTAGTTTATTTTAAGGGTTTTTCTCCTGATGAATGGATTAGATACACTTGCCTCAATGAACCAATGACTAAGAGTTGTTGGCATGCAATGGGAAGACCCAAGGTTTAACATTAAATCACCAAAAAAACCCTAAATATACCGACCCTTTCGGCATCACCCACAAGCAGGTGAAGTCTCACCTAAGGTACCTATGTGGACTACAGGAACCATGTTTTCACAGTCATGGAGGAATGGGAGACATTCATCATATTCTCAATCCTTAATATTCATTCATTATACTAACTATACTGTGCGCAAGATCATCAAAGCATCTAACAGATTCATATTAACCATCCATACATTTCATGTGTGCCATAAACAAAACAAAAAAGAAACACATTACAACACAACATACATCATAAAAATTCATACATCATAACACAAAGATTTAATGTGGTTCACCCCAAAATGGGCTACATCCACAATGATAGGCTTCTTATATTATCATTCAACATCATCTCTTACAAAATGTGCGCACTAGGCTCATACAAGATATCTCAGTTATACCCCAACATGCCTTACCGTTCGCGTCTATAGTGCACACTTTGCTCATTATTTCCTTTCAACCCTTCCCAAACCTCATAAATATAGTTTCTCAACTTAGAAGTTCATGACTCTCTAACTCCTCGTGACTAAGCAACTTCTCTAACCCAAAAACCCATTACATATTTATACTTTTACATTAGGGATTATCCTGTTACAATGTGGAAAAAATGTCCAACTAATTCTAACTAACTTCTTCTTTTTGCATGCATTGACCCATGAAAATATGCTAATTGTCTTCCTTTCTTCCTTGTACAATGCTCCTTAGTCGACTTGTCATGCAGTTTGCTCCTGCATGATTCCCAAAACTTACCCAAAATTTCCTGCTCCAACAGGCCCCTAACACTCACCTGTGGCTTGTTCCGATCCACTCAGTTCTATTGATATGCTGCCTTCAGTGTCACATTGAGATTATCAAAATTCTCCCTGACAGTTGTGATATTTTCCCTTGCTTCTACTTCCCACACCAATATCACTTTTGCAGCCTGCGTGGTGATAGGTGTCTGCAGCTTCTCTTCTCTCTCTTGTACTGCTTTCTTTACCTTGCCTTGTACTGGTGTGATCTCTTATGTTACCTTGAACACTTCTTCTTACAGTGGCTCTAACTTTTGTGCTAGCGTCTGCTACTCAAACTTGATTAGATTTATCTCCTGTTTTACCCGCGTGTTCTCCACTAAATCAACCATCTTTTCCTTTTCTAGTAGAGTATTCAACATGTCTTTAATCTTATGTGTCTTCTCTTGCACATTATGTAGGTTCTCATCTAATGATTTTAGTTCCATGTTCTTCAATAGCACAGTCCATGCTTGTGTGATTTCTTCATAAAGCTTCGCACATTCTTCATCCATTCTCTTTATGGTTTCTATTGTCGTCGTAGCTGTCTTCTCTCTCTTCTCTCTTTCTTCGAGTGGTGTACTCAGTGTCTGGTGCACTTCCAAATCAATAATATTCATGTGGAAGCCCTGGATTGCTTCACTGATCTTCATGATTTGTTCTTCTAAAGGGGCGTCTACCTCCATAGGAACTTCTGGAATATTACTATAGACCCCTTGTATCGCCTGTTTCAATATTTTTGTCCTATGTACAGCCTCATCCCTCTCCAACATAATTTTATCGCATTATTCATGGAGCACATCATTATCTCCAATCATCTTACTCAATTCC
>JASDQU010502848.1:35694-52237 GCA_032191745.1 Picea mariana | reverse complement strand
AAACACATGAGCAAAACAAACTATGCTCTGATACCACCTGATCTGAAAATAGAAGGCTGACTTGTTATGCTATGCAAGCACCCTCTACTTCATTAAAATAAACTTTACAAGACCTTGCTTCATGTGTTAAAATATGCAAGATAAACTTATGTGTTAAGTTCATGTATCTTCTTGTAAATGTCCATATGTGAGAAATTGTTCTTTTAAATGGTTAAATATGTGCTTTAAATGAAAACATAGCAACATAACTTGCAGCAAATAAACCATCAAACTCAGAACAATCACAACATGATAAAGGAGTTCACCCCCCTCCGGGATACATCTCCTTGAGCCTCCATCAATGGACTTGGCTCTCTAGGATTAATTAGTAAAAAGTTCTTTTACAAGCTACTGCTCAACTCCAATGGAAAAAAAAACTATACCATTGAGATCAGAACACATAAAAACCCCAAAAATGACTAATAGAACTCTAAAAATGGATCATGGATCATCCGGGCATGACCTCTTCTACATGTGGCCATAAGCTTCCCTGAGCTTCTCTTTGGAAAAAACACCTGTAAAAGTCCTCAACAGCCTCTGAAACCTGTCCCAATGTGTTCGGAGCATAATAATTATCCAAAAATAATTATTCAATCACATAAAACAAATATAGGCTCACCAACACATGTCCTCCATCAATGAGGGCTTCAAGCTCCCTGGAGCTTGCTGAAACTTCAATGATGAAAACCTATAGAATAAGTCTTAAAATGGCCTTCATAACAGTTCCAATGGATTCAGGACGTCCAAAAACCCCTAGCTGGGCTTTTATGGCTCCTCAATCGGCCAAAAAATGAGAAAGATAGGCCTCCTGCCATCTTCTTCCTTCAAGCTTGCTGGCTCTGGTTCGCCAAAATGCACCTCTGTGTGCTTGAACCTGGCACACACGCTCATTTAAGCACAAAAACCTGGCACCGGGCGCAACCATGCCAATGGTGCAAACCGTAGGACGGTTAGGGCACCTCCATCCCCTAACCGCCTAGCTCTCGGGCATATGCGGTCCATGTGACCATGCGCATTTACAAAAAGGACTAACCGTTGAACACCAAAACTCGCGCGCTAAAGGTTAAGGTCATATGGATTAAAACCATGCGACCGGGGCTATATAGTTAAACAAACCACGCGCCATACTATTGGAGAGCATGATCGTATGTAAAGGCATAAAACCGGGGGTCGGGGCTAAGCCCCGACTCGACCCCCCTTCGTTTACAACCATATGTAAATTTAAATACATTTGAATCCATATAGCTAATAGGAAACAATGTATGGCGCGTCGGTAGGGTGGCCATTGCCAAAGCGCTGCATGGTGGGGAGGTCAGGGGGTCGAACCCCATGGCCTCCATAAAATTTTAACAAACCAAACAACCAATAAAGGGGTGCCACGTGGCAGCTCGTGACTAGGCCACGTGGCACTTTACCATTTGCCAAAACCATGCCACGTGTTGACAAATGATTCGACCACACCTGCCAACCAAAATCTTCCACGTCACCTCTGTCACCTCAACGTATGGATGTGCCACGTCATCATACGGACATGCTAAGTCAGCATCCGTACGGACTGTACGGACTGCACAGTCAGCACTCATTTTTTTCCTTGTTTGGCGATTCGAACAGATCGCTATATCTCTCGCTCCCGACGTCCATTTGAGACGAAACGAGTTGCCTTGGGTTCGTGACGACGAGGGCTACGCTCTCGTTTGTTTTGAAGCAATTCCGAGAACGTTGATTTTTGGGCTAAAATTTGACCCCTGGTCCAGATTTTGATCAGACATGTAGCACAATCGGAACTGCATAATATCGTTGCACGACCAAGAATCATACCCTAAAACGATATGATAAATTGGGCTTTGGAACATGTCGACATCCAAACCAGGAGCATCATCAACCACCAGCAAGTCATCATCGACTCTTTCCAACAAGAGAACCTAAAAGTAATGTACAAGCTTTCCCCTACCCATAAATACACTTACAATGCCACATTTCTTCTAGAATTTGAGAGAAATGAATGCACCCGATACGCTAGAAATGGTCATGATATAGTCAAGACCCAGTGGGCACATCCGTAAAATTTAAGAGCTGATGCTCATGGTATGTACGCTACGACATATTTAGACGCTCATATGTTGTATATAGCCATGATTCTTTGTCGCTTGTTTGGAAAGAAGAACCCTACACATTTCTCAGTTGAGTGGGTAGCCATCATGAATGAAGTAGCTGAGGGTTATACCTTCAATTGGGCCAAAATGCTATCTGATAATTTGGCCAAGGAAATCGTTGAGTAGAAATCAAAAAAATAAAAAGGGAAGCCCACCCCTTTTTACATGTCAGCATATGTTATGGATGCCATTTGTTTCATGACCCCTTTTCCCCTGATGAACTGGAGTTGGACCCCACCCAAATCTGAGCCAATTCATTTCTACCACTCCAAATTATGGGAGGAGAACGCCAAATATTTATTTTACAAAATCTGTCACAATGTTGTAGTGCTTGTTCATATAGCTATTTATGGTCACCCGCCACCTCGGATTTTAGAAAGGATTATGGGGAACTTAGGCAAACTTGCAGACTGGTTCATTGAGCATAATTTCTCCTATACCAGGGTATTTGGTTTTTTTGTTCCTCCTCATGCCCTCCCACNTCGGCAAGGAGTTGAAAGCAACTCAGAAAAAGGTTTGGCCAGCTTTCCCCATTCAAGTTGGCATGTTCACACTATTATATTTTGGTCATTCTAAAGTCGAGGTCGCAGCCCTAGAAGATGTCAAATTAGTTGACATCGAGTTCAAGAAGCATGATCGACATAAGATAGTGGAAAATCATCTAGCTTAGTTTAACATGAAGCGATACATCCATGAGAATTCTCCTTATGATGATATGTTCAGGGGAGATAGATCTTATGAGGAAGTCTGAAGCATATTCCAGACCCTGCTAAGCCGGTTTCCTCAGCTTTCAAAAACTCAGATGAAACAGTTTACCAAAGATATTGCAAGGAGAGCCAAAACCCATGCCTCCTTCACAGGAAGCTACACATATAGGATCTGAGCCAGGTTGTTCCACCAAGAACAAAGTTGAAGAAGTCCCAAAAGGCCCAGAACTGTTATTTCACAAAATAAGAGCATCACTCTCATGACTAAATGATCCACAAATGTTAGCTCGGTTCAAAGCCTTCATGAATCTGGGACAAGTTATCCCTCATTCAACACCAGCTACTCCTACTGGCACCCTGAATACAACAAGACAAGAACCCTCCACAAAAATTATGTCTCCTATTACATATTTAACCCCTTTACAAACCATCTTCGGAAATCCTAGTTCTGAACTCACTTTTGTAGGTGATATTACTCCTATCTTGCCCGAAGAGATGCCTCCCTCATATTTATTTTTTAGCAAGAAACAAAAAGATATCGTAAAGAGATAATCTCACCAAAAGGATGGAGTTATCACTAAAAGGAAAATATCAGTGTATGATGGGAAAGACCATGATGGTCTAGAGTTTGCGAAAGAAGTTGCAGGTTCACTAGGGGATTTTCTCACTGTCAATCAATGGTCAGTGGAAAATTTAACCGAACAACTGCAACAGAAATACCTCTAGGTAGAGAAATTGCAAAATGAGATATATAGTATAGAGAATATTGTCAGAAGCAGGATGAACCAGGACATTGAGCAAATCAGGGCTAGTCGTCATCATCAAATTAAGCAGTTACAGGATAACCTTGAGTTGTTCTATCGAAGTTCACATACCATCCAGGGTTTGATCACTTAGCGTGATGATTTAATTGAGCAATTGCAGGCTAGATTGACCCTAACAGAGAACACAACGATAGACATTTCAGCCTTAAAAATGCAAGCATCAGATATTAATGAGAAGTTGGAAGTTTCCCAGCAAGAGCTCTATCAAAAAGTAGATGTTATTCAGAAATGCTATCATGTAGTATACATTTTCTAAAAGATATTTATGTCAAGGAAAAAGAGGCCCGTTCAACCCGATCTAAGTTTCAAGAAGTTCTCATATGGAAGTAGAGAACTAATACCCCTGATATTCCCATTCTCTCTCATTCTGAACAAGTAAGAGGTGAAATGGCCCTAAAAGCTTGGGAAACAAATCTGGAACAAGGCAAGACACTTTCCAGAGATGTAAAAGAGGCTTGTCTAGAGGCATTATCTTCAATAAATAAAAATTTGATTGAGTTCGAAGGGAATAATATCTCAGAGTACTTGGGGTAGATCGAAATAGAAATGAACCAACAAAGCTCCAGAAAGAACAAGGAAAACACTCAGGCGACCATCCAAGAGATGAGCCATATTGATTTACTTAAAATAAATGAATGGTTGGTTAATCCAAGTTCACAGTTTTAGGTCACAGTCCAAGAACTAAAAAAGATCCAAGAGAAGCTGCCCCAAATATAGAAGAAGATGCTTGCCTTTGAATTGAATGAAAGGATTGAGCCTTCAATATTCGTGGTAGCATTGATGGATAGGTGCACCCAGTGCATTGAAGAGGGAAAAGAGATTGTAGTTGGGATGAAATTAAAAAGCATACACAACGTCCACTTTCTCCACCCACTCTACCTTTCACCTTCGAACCATCACTTACCCCGTTTATCCCTACCACTTGCATTCTTGCATCCACTCATTCCACCTCCTTATTGGACACTTATTCCCCCATCATTATTTTCATGAATAGTTACTCTTCCATGTAACCGTTAGCCATCCCATAACAAGCCAATGCTAAGCTATTCATATGATTATCCCCCCCATGTCTTCAATTGCAATTCCTTATCCCAATGAACGTATCTGAAGGGACGGATGGAACCGAGATCAGATAGCAAAGATAGTAAGCCAAGTGATTATGGTGGCCTTAATGGACATGTGTACCCGGCTTAAATATCAAAGGAAAACGAGTGCATATACAAGCCGACAAAGAGATAGAGGAAGCACTAGCAAAATTCATCAATATTTGCATATTGTTATTTTATTCGGATGTATTCTATTTTTAGTCAAATATTGTGGGAAGTCCAACGGTTTTTCAGTTGTGACAAATTTTGTATAAATACATAGATTTTAGATCTATTCGAGGCTACTTCTTGCTGAATGTCAAAGAGAAACTATTTTTGAGTATTAATACAACTTCAGACAAAGATTTTAAGTTTCTTTCAATTTGAGTTATGTTTTTCCTCTGTGTTTCTATTTCTCTGAATTTCTTTCTGTAATTCTTGAAGAGTGATTGATTGAAATTTAGTACTACATCTACTATGATCATATTATACCAGGAGTTCATTCAGTAAACATCTTTTCCTCTGTTATTACTGTGAGTAAAACAAGACTGTGTGAATTACTGCATTTTTAAATCATGTTCAAGGGTGCTTCTTCTACTTTTCTTCTATTGCAAACAAGGTGAGACTTATCTGTAATTTATACATGAGTTTGTTTTAACAATTTTGTAAATATTTCTACATCATTTGACATTATAATTATGACTCAGATAACGAGTAACATCCTTTGTATTGTCTTATTATTAATTTCATTTAAATATTATTTCTCAGAAAAATGAAGGTAGAAAAAGCACTTACAAAACACCTCTTTTAAAACCTTTGATGCCTGAAATTATTCTTTGAGCATTAGAATCAATCTCAGGAACAACATATTTTTGGCGTCGTTGTCGGGGATCAGAGAAACGAAATCATTTTTCCCTGGGAGAACGACAAAGGTAAATTTTGGTCTTTGATGGTGAACAAAGATTGAATATGTGAATAAGGATTACTTCATATTTCACCCGACGACTCCATCGTAGACAAAATTGGAATTGGGTCGAAAGAATACCAGGAAAAACCTGGATGAAAAGCAGACTACGCCAGTTTCAGATCCCAAAAAAATTTTGAAACCAAAAGGATATCTCAGACAAACTTCTGCAACGGCAGGTAAGGTCCACCAAACCATAATTACGCAATTTAATGCTACGATTCTCGCTGAAGAAATAAATCTTAAATTTTTTTTTAAACAAGTTTGTTCTGCAAAAGCATCAACAAGTAAACCCGAAGTTAAACTTGAAACTCCAGAGGTAATTGTTCCTGAAGTGAAATTTTAGATTGACCAAACCATCCTTGTTTCATAGATAAATATTTTTACCAGTGAGAACAAAGGATCCATTTCAATCCCCACTGTCATTAATACTCATATGATTCCTTCTCTTCTTGAAGTAAAAGTTTATGTTTCCCAAAATACTAAATATTATTTTCTATACTCGGATTCATCCCCTATTACTTCTCCTATCTATACATCAGGTAAACATGAGGAGTCGAGCTCAAGTTTTCCTTTTTCCCCTCATCTAGATCTTTCGTCTTCTTATGATCCTTCTTTTAGATTATTCACAACATCCCGAAGTAGTCAAAAGATTAGTAGATTATTCTTTTAAAGTTTTCGAAAATCTCCTTTTTAGTCCTCGAATTTCGTCCCCTAGACTTTCAATGGTTGGTGTTGGATGTGCTAGTGTTGGATGAGCCGGAGGTGCGGGGGATGGTGGACAAGGTCAACCCCCTAGGATATTTTCCAAGGTCACTGCTAGATATTCTCCCTTATTCCTTCATGTTGTCTTGCATGATTTACCTGAAAATTACATGAAGAGCCTCCCTAAATTCATGGGAGAAGGGGATCTAACAGCAACAGAACATATAGCCTTTTTCAATCAATTTGATGATATTCTTGGCATTGAGCACGAGGAAGTTTACGCAAGACTTTTAGTACATAATTTTGAAGGACAGGTAATAACTTGGTTAAGAGGAGTTCCAATAGGTTCTATACGATCATATAATGAGCTAGAAACTTCCTTCCTAAGGCAATGGGGCGAGGAAAAATATCATTTTTTACTTAACCGAATTCGGAGCCCTGAGAAAGAAAATTTTTGAATCAGTCCTACAATTTATCCAAAGATTTAATAAGCTTTATCACAAAATCCCAATCGAATTTAAACTTTCTCAACCAGGTGCAAAAGTTACTTTTGCAGGGGCTTTTGATTCTGATTTCGCTCTAATTTTGAGAGAAAAAATATCCACTACTTTAGTGGGAATGCAATACGATGCTATAGAGATTGAATCAAATATGATGGCATCCGGGAAGTTGAAAACTAAAGTTCATATGGGAACGAGAGAACCCAGGCATTTTAAAGAACATGTAGGACCTTCTGGATCTGGAAAGTTCGCGGAGGAAAAATTGGATGAGATGGCCAAAGTTATTAAATATTTATCAAACAAAATTTCCCGGATGGAAATAGAGAAAGACAAACTTGATCCATATGTTAGGAATCAATTCAAAAGAAACCCTAATCCTCAGATAAAACAAAGTCAAATAAAAAATGAGGATCAAAAGATTCAAGCTTCATTTAAAACTGAGAATTTCATATAGAGAGATGAGTTGCAAGATTATGAGGAATTAGAGGAAGATATAAACAACCTCAACGATGATGATCTTGAGCCTCACCTAACCAAATAGGATTATGAGAAATCTTTAGATGTGGAATCTTTGTTTAATAATGATGAAAACATCAACAATCTGGAGGACTCTACATACAAAGGTCTCGTTGACTCAATAATGGTCGATCTTCAACATAAATATGATTTGAGGCTAAGAGAAAAGAGTTCTACAAATATTCCACCGAAAAATATTTTATCGCGAAACAAAGCAAATGAGGCAGCAGTTACTAAACCATCAACTGAGACACAAGTTGCCCAAATAAAGCAGGTTGAAACAAAAGAAGTGCAAACTAAGAAGCCATAAAATACATAAGTTGAAGTTCAAACCAGGGAAATTGAAAAACCAATTGCGAGTTTCAATTTAGAGAATGAACTTAATAAAATTAAAATTCCAATGCCTATGTTTGAACTTGCTAGGAACCTGATCTATAAAAAAGAAATCACTAAAGCAATAATTTTTTCTAATTCTGAATGTCAAGCTAATGTTATCAATTTGTAGGACGAAAAACCTACAATCATGTTTGGACCACACATTGAAAACAATAAGGATTTTGTTGCTCCTTTCTATATCACACTAATTTTGCATGATAATTTACTTCACAATTGCATGTTAGACTCAGGAGCTTCGCATAATTTAATGCCTAAGATTATTATGGAAAAAATGGGCCTTGAAATTACCAGACCTTATCAAGATTTATACTCATTTGATTCTAGAAAGGTTAAGTGTCTGGGTATGATTAAAGATTTAGTGGTAAATCTTGCTCAGTTTCCTGTGAAAAGTATCTTTATGGATGTGGTTGTTGTTGACGTTCCTACCAAGTATGACATGCTTCTATTCAAATCTTGGGGTGCCAAGTTAGGAGGATCGATTCAGCTAGACATGACCTACGCTACAATTCCAATTTTTGGTGGACAAATTACTCGACTATACAAAGAAACTAAACTGACGTATACCATAAGTGACCCTCAAAACCCCAATAACTACCCAGTCTACATTGTTGATCAAGATTTATGAAATTTTATATTATCCATAGATGATGATTTTGAAGAATGCATAGAAGAATAAAATCAAAAAATATAAATTTCAAAGAAAAATATAAATGTTAGAGAAGGGATGTGGAAAATTTTCTTCGATGGTGCTTCATCTTGCGAAGGAGCAGGAGCAGGAGTTTTATTTGTGGCACCAGACGATGAGTATGTTATTCCTTTCTCTTATAGATTACAATGGGAGGTCGATTATACCAATAATGTCTGTGAATATGAAGCGTTAGTTTTAGCATTAGAAGTTGCAAGAAAGTTAAAAATCGAACATTTGATAGTTTATGGTGATGCAAAGCTCATTGTAAAACAAAAAAAACAACAATATCAAGCAAAGCATCCAAGATTGAGATCGTATAGAAATTTTGCCTGGGATCTTATAGAGAATTTCTTCTTGTCCTTTAATATTCACTCTATTCCCATAATGCAAAATCAACAAGCTGATTCTTTGGCCAAATTTGTTGTGACTTTCATACCACCTACGGTTTTGAAGATGAAATATCATATCAAGATGATACATAGACCTTAGATTACAAACAATGTTCAACACTGGAAAGTGTTTGAAGACGATGAACAAATAAAACAGTTCCTGTAAATGGTTGATGAGTTTTCAGAGACCCACATAGATCAAGAAAATTAGAATGGTCCTGCTTTGATTATGCATGAAGGAGAGAACCCAAAGAAGTTCCAAGATAAAATTGCAAAGCACCGCATGCTCTTACTTAAAAACAATCAAATTCCTAGACGCGTGATCCCTTTAGAAAGGTTGTTTGACCAGGATGTTATACCTTTGAAGTCTACTTTGCGACCTCAACCCGAATAAGTTGAATGTTTTAACGTAGAAACTAATGAAAATCCCAAAATGGTCAAAATATCAAAATATCTTCTGGCACAAGTAAAGAGTAAATACACTGAGTTACTTAAACAGTATAAAGATTTTTTTTCATGGTCTTATGATGATTAAAAACCTATGATACTTTTGTTATTGAACACAAGATTCCATTAAAACATGGTATTAAACCTTTCAAGCAGAAGCTTAGACAAATAAACCCAATTCTTCTGCTGGTAATATAAAGGAAGGTTAAAAAACTCTTTGATGCAAAAATCATCGTTCCCCTCAGATACTCTGAATGGTTGGCCAATTTGGTCTCTGTTAGAAAAAAGAACAACGAAATAAGACTCTGCATTGATTTCAGGAACTTGAATCAGTCTTCTCTTAAAGATAACTACCATCTCCCAAAGATGGACCACATTTTAGACAAGGTAGTAGGGGCTAACATAATTTCTATGATTGATGGTTTCTCAGGATATAATCAGATTGATGTTCATGAAGATGATAGAGAAAAGATTGTGTTTACTACTCCATGGGGAACCTTTATGTATGATAAAATTCCTTTTGGTTTAATGAATGCAGGAGAAACTTTCCATAGAGCAATGGATATCGTGTTCGTCGGTGAGAGGGACATTTTTTTTGTTATTTATCTAGACGATCTGACAGTTTTTTCCAATTCAAATGTAGAACATTTGGTGCACCTCAAATAAACTTTTGGAAAATGCAGAAAATTTGGTTTGTCTCTTAATCCAAAAAAATCACACTTTGCCATGCAAGAAGGTAAACTTTTAGGTCATATAGTTTCAAAAGATGGAATCAAGGTTGATCCTAAACGATTTGAGGCTATTGACCTGATTAATATTCCTAGAAATAGAAAAGAAATTCAATCTTTTTTAGGTAAGATAATTTTTTTGAGGAGATTTATTCCTAACTTTTCTGAAATAATCAAATTGATTACATATATGCTAAAAAAGGATAGCGAAGTAAAATGGACTGAAGAATCCAAAGCGTCTTTTGAGCGTGTTAAGAAATCTATAGGAGAAGCACCAGTATTGGTAAGTCCGTACTATACAAAGGAATTCTTAATCTTTTCTTTTGCTTCTGAACATACTGTTGCAACGGTGCTCCTTCAAAAAAACGAACAAGGATTTGAACAACCAATAGCCTTTTTCAACAAAAGCCTCAGAAATGGAGAGTTGAGATATGATATTCTTGAAAAACAAGTTTATGCAATGGTGAAAGCTCTCCAGGCTTTCAGGATATATGTCTTGCACTCCAAAATAATTGTTTGTGTACCAACGAATGCAATTAAAGATATCTTGGTTCAGCTAGACAGTGATGGAAGAAGAGGTAGATGGTTGGCTAAAATTCAAGAGTTTGATCTAGAAGTGAAACCAACCAAGCTAGTGAAAGGCCAAGGTATAGAAAGGTTGTTGGCCGAATCGAATTTCAGAACACTTGGAATAAATAACTTTGAATCACATGATTTTCTTCTATATATAGAGGAAATTGGCGATCAAACACCTATAATTCAGATTGAAGATAATTTTTCTTCCTCTGTCTGGTACCATGATATTGTTACATACCTCCTTACTCTTCAATGCCCAAATGACATGACTCCTTCTAAAGCAAGAAATTTAAAGCTACATGTAATTAAGTATTGCATTGTTGATGGCAAGCTATACTGGAAAGACCCTATGGGTTTCTTGTTATGTTGCCTGACAGAATCTGAAACAGAAGGTGTCATTGATGAATTTCATGAAGGAGTATGTGGAGGACATCATGCCTAGAGGGAAACAACTTACAATATTTTAAGGGTGGGATATTATTGGCCAAATTTATTTATTGATGTGAATTCCAGGGTTAGAGCTTGCAATTCATGTCAACTATTTGTCGGTAAGAAAAATCTCCCGCCTTACCTTTAATCCCAGTAAAATTTGAAGCTCCTTTCCAGCAATGGGGCCTAGAATTCATTGAAGAAATCCACTGCAATCAAGTGCTCAACATAGATGGATTATAACTCCTATTGATTACTTTACGAAATGGGTTGAAGCCATTCCAACTCGGAATGCTATAGATTCAGTAGTAATAAACTTTTTGGAGGAAAACATCCTGGCAATATTTGGTTGTACTAGAAAAATAGTCATTGATAACGCCCAGGCTTTTAAATCTGTGGAAATGATCAATTTCTATCAGAAATACAATATTATCTTAGGTCATTCTACAGATTATTACCCTTAGGGAAATGGGTTGGTTGAATCATCTAACAAGATTCTGATGACTATAATCAAGAAAGTTTTGACTGAAAATAGAAAAGCTTGGCATATGCACTTAAAGTATGCCCTATGGGAAAACCGAATTAGCACTAAGAAATCTATAGGTATGTCTCCTTTCCAATTAGTTTATGGTATCGATGTTGTCCTTCCTATTAATCTTTCTCTTCATGTGATGAAACTCTGGCAGGATGCAAACGAAGAGCCAAACGGCGTTATGAGAAGAATGAATCAAATCATCGAAGTTCAGCAGAACAGAGTGGAAGTGGATGATAAGATTCAAAAATACCAGGATAATATGAAATCCCTTTTCGATAAAAAAAATCCAAAGACAGGGAATTTCTTCCTGGCAATTTAGTTTTAAAATGGGAAGCTAGAAAGGAAGATGCAGAGAAACATGGAAAATCCAATCATCTCTTGTTTGGCCATTCAAAATTGCAGCCACTAAGGGAAAAAACTCATTCTCACTAGAAAATATTGACGGAGAAATTCTTGACGCTCCTATCAACGGGCGTTATTTAAAACATTTCATGCAGTAGTTACATTTTGGATTTCCATTGTATATATCGAATTGGAAATACATTGGCTATTTTAGTTTTCAATTTTTCTTTTCTTTTTGTGAATTATCTGAGTCATTTGATCATTTGTTGTAAATATTTTCAATAAGTTTATGATTGCTCGACATCATTAAAATGAAAAATAAAAAACATTTGTATCACATATCATCTCAATTCTACAGGATTTTCTGACATTTTGCATTTTATTCCTTTTGAAGAATATGTTTCGTTGAACAAGAGATGAGGTTGAATAAAAATTCGACACTCGTTTTTCAAACATTTGATTTCTCTAAAAAATAAGGTATGAGTTCCTACTCTTCTTATAGTTCAAACAAAATTTTAAGAAAACTCATTTTGAAATGAATGTGAAGGAATTTTTTCTCATGATAATATTATCACCTGACCTAAAAATCAAAGACGTATAAAATTATAACTTAATGTGTCATGCTGATAAATTCTAAAGCTATCTCTGAAATAAAAATAAAATAAAAATAAGAAAGCTCGAAGGAAGTCTGAACTAAATACACAAACTTGTGTAGGATTATGATATTTTGTGTCAGATCCTTCGGGTCCTCAATTTTGTTATTTTTACCTATCCCCAAGTTCTTATCTACTTCAGATTTTCTTTATCCTTTCTTAGTCTTCATAGAAAGAAAGAAACTTACCTTGACTCCGAGAACTTAAACACATATTTTCAAAACAAGATTACACGAAAATCTTTATGTTCCTTTGATTTTAATTGAAAAAGTATGTCTAGGATAATCCTGATAATTTTATCTCTTCTATCGGACTTTAAAATGACTAATTCGCTCAAGGTTGATCCTTGAAAGATTAATATTCCCATAAAAAAAATTCCTATAAGCGAAGGTGTATTGAAAATTGGAAGAAAGTTAGTTTCGGAGTATTCTTAAAATTGTTGACAGGCCTTCTTTTCAAAAAGACTTGAACAGATATCATCCCTTGTATGTGACATACAGATCGATTGCCCCCACTTCAAAATATTAAAATAAAAGACCAGTGGTGAAAGGAAATTCATAATTTTATTGCCCCCATCTTGTCCAAAAGAGATGATGAAAGGAAATTCATATGTTGATTGCCCTCATCTCAGCGAAATGAAAAAGTGGTAATTGAAGTGGTGAAAGGAAATTCAATGGGATAAGTAGATAACTTCATCAAGGTACTGAACTGGCTCATTGGAAGTGAAGCAATATCTATGATATTTTTAAGGTTGTCATACATATCCATATATCATACTATGTTATCTAGTTCTCTTTCCAGGGATATTTACATCCTGAACCAACTAGGGATTCCCTAAATAAATTGTTACATCTACTTAACCTTGAAGCAAACAAAGTCGGTTGAAGATTGTAATTTACTTAAAGTTATTTTGATTATCTTAAACAACTCTAAAATCAATTTTAGGAAAAGGAAATTTTAAATAGCCTAACTTGAGATCAATCATTAAGTATGTTTTGAAGGATTTTTTAGATTTGGTTAAGTTCGTTTTTCTATGTATGATTAATTCTTAAATAAAACTGGAACATGTTTTTCAAAAATAAATAATGACTCCATTTACCCAATAAATTCACTTGGTCTACTGTTCTTTCGTGCCTCACAGGGAGCCACAACCCCCAGATGGAGCCTGTGTTGGAACACGCATAATTTTGATCTTTTGAACTTTATATTTTACCTCTTAGAAATAAACGTTTTTACCCAAAAAGAAAAAAACTTAGAAAGCGGGCTATTAAATTTAAAATAAATCCATTGGTTGTTATTTATCAATAAGGATCTTACGATATATATCGTCAATGAGTTTCTCTAATTTGATCGAGTGGTCCTAATGATCTCTGAAGTTTTGAAGCCACCTTATTTTTCAAAGAAAGCCTTTAATGGTCGCTTCGCAGCTTTGCGCTTCGGGTATTCCAGCAAACCTAAACAACAAAAACCTCGAAACTCTGAAGTCCCAAAGATAGCCACTCGTGACTTTTCCTAAAGGAATTACAGACACGAGTCATAGGACACATGTCCTTTAAAAATATTTTCCTAGGTTGACATGTGGCACTTACTTTCGACTTTTACATCGGATTATTTGCACGTTTTCGAGTGACACGTGGCACCTCTTTTTCCTTGACACATCATCTTTGCCATGTCACTCCAAGAGATTTCTCTTCGGAAGTTTTTGATTTCACAATCCCCAGATTATCAAATCACCGAAGTAAAGTGGTTACAAAAATTAAAAAGGGTTTTCAAAGAATTAATAAAACGGTTAACAACTTTAATTAGTCATGATTAAGTGTTAATTAATCACTTCACAATTTTTAATTTCGGAAATTTTTTCTTGCGCTATATTCAAAACTTCTGAATTTCGAACTTATGAAATACTTAAAGTTAATAAAATGTTTTAAACATGATTAATTAATACATAAAATTGATTACTTAGAGATTAATGCCTCTGCGAATTCAAACTTTGAGAGATTTCCACCATGTCACATCCAAAACTTCTGAACGCGAACCGTTGGAGTATTAATGACATTTATGATTTATTAAGGTTAATGATTTCAAATAAATATTGTGAATCACCAGGTAATGAATTCCATTAAGTTTAATAAATTCTTCATCAGTAGAACTACACCAAGATCGGTAGACTTTTTGAATAAAGAACTTCGAATTTCAAAATCATTTTTACCATGTGTAATTAGCAGTTTTTTTATTCAGTGTAGAGCTTACAGACTTCTCTTGTCATAGGTAGGCTAATTTTGTTTCCTTGAGAATTATGGTGCTACGAAAAGCTGCAAAGAAGCTTGATGCATCGGGTGATGATTCAAATCCAAACACAGATGTTACATCAAACACAACTCCACGAGTTGTGGATGCCATTAAAACTTGGAAGTAGGTTTTCGATGTCTTAGAGCATGAGATCATTAATTGTCCAGATGACTCTATCGAAGAAGACGATGAGCCCTTTACAGCTAAGCTTAGACATGTAGCACAGTCAAAATTTCATAAGATCATTGCATGGCCAATAATCATACCCTACAACGATATGATAAATTGGGCTTTGAAACATGTCGACATCCAAACCAGGAGCGTCATCAACCACTAGCAGGTCGTCGTTGGCTCTTTTTGACCAGATCACCTACAAGTAATGTACAAGCTTTCCCCTACCCCTAAATACACTTACAATTCTACATTTCTTCTAGAGTTTGAGAGAAAGGAATGCACCCAATACGCTAGAAATGGTCATGATATAGGCAAGACCTGGTGGGGACATCTAAAAAAGTTTAGAGCCGACACTCATGGTATGTATGCTATGGCATATTTAGACGCTCATATGTTGTATATATCCATGATTATTTGTCGCATGTTTGGTAATAATAACCCTACACATTTCTCAGTTGAGTGGGTATCCATCATGAATGAAGTAGCCGAGGGTTATACCTTCAATTGGGTCAAAATGCTATCTGATAATTTGGCCAAGGAAATTGGTTAGTATAAATTAGAAAAATAAAAAGGGCAACCTGCCCCTTTTTAGATGTCAACATATGTTATGGATTCCATTTATTTCATGACCCATTTTCCCCCGGTGAATAGGAGTTGAACCCCGACCAGTTCTGAGCCATTTCAATTCTACCACTCCAAATTATGGGAGGAGAACGCCAAAGATTTCTTTTATGAAATATGTCACAATGTTTTAGTGCATGTTCATATAGATATTTACGGTAACCCACCACCCTGGATTTTAAAAAGGATTATGAGGAACTTAGGAAAACTTGCAGACTGGTTCATTGAGGAGAATTTCTCCTATATCAGAGTATTTGGTTGTTTTGTTCCTCCTCATTCCATCTCACAGTTTTTACCCGACAGGATGGTGTGTAGAGAAGTGGAAAACTAGATGGTAGATGGAGGTATTATCAAGGAGTTGAAAGCAACTCAGAAAAAGGTTTGGCCAGCTTTCCCCATTCAAGTTGGCATGTACACACTATTAGATTTTGGTCATTCTAAAGTCGAGGCCACAACCTTGGAAGATGTCAAATTACTTGACATCGAGTTCAAGAAGCATGATCCACACAAGATAGTAGAAAATCATATGGCTTAGTTTAACATGAAGTGATACATCCATGAGAATTATCCTTATGATGATATGTTTAGGGGGGTTAGATCTTATGAGGAAGTCCGAAGCAGATTCCAGACCCTACCTCCCGACCAACAAGTTGGTTTCCTCAGCTTTCAAAAATACAGACGAAACAGTTTACCAAATATATTGCAAGGAAAGACAAAACCCATGCCTCCTTCATAGGAAGCTAGACCTACAGGATCTGAGCCAGGTTGTTCCACCAAGCATAA
>JASDQU010502847.1:22828-34294 GCA_032191745.1 Picea mariana | reverse complement strand
GAAAAAAAAAATAACAAAATTCAAAAAAAAAAATCTAAAATAAAAAATATTAAAAAATCTTAAACCAAAACTTTAAAATTAAAATAAAAGACAAAAATTTCAAAAATATATATTTTAAAAACAATCTTTAAATGAAAACAAAACAATTTTAATAAAATCAATAACTAAATAATAAGAAATTTTAAATCTAAAATTAAAACAAACTTTTAAGCATATTTGAAAAAAAAGAAAACCAAAATCTTAAAAAAAAATTAAAAACAAGTTTACAATACAAAAACTATCAATTTTAATTGAAACTGAAGTAAAAAAATAGAAAAACGCAAATATAAACAGCTTTAATAACATTAAAAAAAAAAAAAATACAATTTTGCAATTGAAATAACATAAAATTTTAATTAAAATTAAAACTCCCCCAAAAATTACAAACCTACATATTTTTGGGGTGTCGTGGGGGGCGATGCTTGGCATCACCCCAGCCCCCACAGGCTAAGCCTTGGTCCCACAAGGCCAAGACTTAGCCCGTGGCGAGGCCAAGGCTTAGCCCGTGGGGGCTAAACCCTGGTCCCATGGGGCTAAGTCTTAGCCCCTGGGGGTTGGGGTGATTCTCGGCATCACCCCAGCCCCCACAGGCTAAGCCTTGGCACCGTGGGACCAGGTCTTAGTCCCTGGGGGCTAGGGTGATGCCCGAAATCACCCCCCACGACACCCCCGACGCCCATGTTCGACATCGTGGGTGTCGTGGGGGGTGATGTTGGGCATCACCCCAGCCCCCCAGGGGTTAAGCCCTGGTCCCACAGAGCCATGGCTTATCCCGTGGGGGCTGGGGTGATGCCAGGAATCACCCCAGACCCCAGGGGCTAAGCCTTAGCCCCATGGGACTAGGGCTTAGCCCCTAGGGGCTGGGGTGATGCCCGACATCACCCCTCATGGCCTCCCATCATCGATGCATATATTTTTTTTAATTTGTTTGTTTTTTCATAAACTTTTACATATTTTTAAGTTTTTTAATAAAACAAATAATTTTTTTTGTTTTTTTGTTTTTTTTAGTTTAAGTGTGTTAATTGTTTTTTTTTAATATATATTTTTAATTGTTCTTTGTGTTTTTTAAACGTTTCTAAAGTTTTCAGGCCATAAATTTGATTTTTTACCCTTTTTTTTAATTTTTTTCTAGATTTAGCTTAGTTTATATATTTGTTTTTTGTTTTTTTTTTCCTCTTTAGTTTTTTAAGTTTCTCTTTAGTTTTTTTATTTTTAAAAATTTGAGTTCTTTTATTTTTCTTAGTTTTTTTTAGTTTTTAATTTATCAAAAAAAAATGAATTATATTTTTTTGTTAAATATTAAAAAATAGTGTTATTTAACTACAATTTTTTTCCATGTATTGAAGTAAAGGTAAACAATGTGTTAAGAATGGTGTTTTCCACTATATTTTAAATGTATGGAACAATAAATTAATTAAGGAGACACAATTATATGAATAATAGTAACTTCAAAAAAGTAATTGGTAAAAAATATTTTTAAGATTGAAAGAAGTATGGAAAAATGACTAAAAATACCCTTGAATAAAAATTAAAAAAAAATAAAAAATTGAAAAAAATGAAAATAGATGAAAAATAAGCATTTGAAAAAAATGTGGAAACATTGTGGATCGAGAAATTTAAAATATTGAAAAACCACCTAAAACGGGAGAGGGGGTGCTACCGGTAGCACCATTTTTAAAAACGGGGCAAAAAATTGGACCCCCCAAAAAACGAGAACTCTGTAGAGTTCTCGTTAAGTTGGTAACTATGTTACACACATATACTTATCTTTAAAAATGTAGTAACTCCACTGACTACATGCAGACCTTCCACGAACCTCCCAGCCTTAGACCTCATTGCTCATCACGCTCAGCAGTGGGTCACCCCTGAGCTGGGACTGAGCTCCACCCAAGGCAAGGGAATCCTATTCTAGGCTTAGGTTACATGAAAACTGCACAGAGCAACCAGAAGGATTCTTTCTAGGAGCCTTCTTACGCCCACTACTCATGGACTCGCATTCCCCACATGCATGTTCCAACCGAGAGTATACACCTTCACAAGAACAGTCCATCGGTGCTTCACCTACCTCTCTGGGTCTCGACAACAGGCCAGATCAAGAATTCTCAAAGCTCCGTATCTGGTGTTGGACTCTCTCTGGGAGAAAACCACTTCCTAACAGACTCTCTCACCTAGAGAGAGTTTCTCACAAGCCTGACAACCTGCCTCTTCTACCACAGGCCTGACAACCCAATTCTTCAACCAATTTTCAACTCAATTCCCTCAAGTTCAGGATAACAGCAACAGCGACAACTTTCGGTCAAATCACAGGTGACAACAACAACAGGAAAATTGGGTGTGGACGTCCAAAAAACGACAACTGGCCACTAAGACATAACACGGTTCACGTAACACCTGTTTCAGGATGCGTGACAAGCAATCCACACATAGGTCGAATACAGACTCAATAGTTCAGATAGAGGGTGTATTGGCTTCTCAAGAAAACATCACAGGCTTCGGGTTTCAGAGCTGCGTGAGGGTATGCAGAGATCAGATGCATCCACCCCATAGTTCAAACAACGAACAGTTGAATGGAGGATGAGCACAGAGACCAGACGGAATTCTCGGTTTTAGATAGTCGATGGCAGAATGGAGGACGAACCCCGAACTTAGCTGACGCTTCAGCTTTTAACCGCATGTGCCCAGGTCGACACTTGTCTTCCTGGAGCTGCATGCGTTCCCTTTTGCACACTTGGAGCTACATGCGTTGCCTTTCCCAGGACTTAAGATAAAAACATGTTTTGTCACATAGCTTTAGAATAGTAATAAAATATTATTCTCAAGGACTTAAGCCCCTAAGCTTAACCCCTCTTTCCAACCTTTCAGACCCTTTTCCCTTACCCACTTTGTGGAAGCTTAGTCCCCCATCACTCTTTCTTCGTGGTCGGTCTGCACGCAGTGGTGTTTATATATTATATTAATGATTTGCATAATTACATATACAAAATCAAGCTCATGGCCTTTAACACTTAGGCTCTTTGGCCTAATAAACACATAAGCCCGCCAGCTTATATATACTTGGCTCACCAGCCTACAAAACATGATTTACAACAGGGTTCATCCTTGGGGACATTACAAGAGCATAGCTCTATTACAGTAATATCCAAGACAAAACTTCTCATACCCTCTACTCCTATTTATACTGAATATGTCAATCCAAAAGAACAATCTAGAGGAAGATCCTTCTAAAAGTGGAAGCTTCTATTAAGTCTTCTTACATTTGACTTATTCTTCTTGATTGCTAGGCCTTATTAATATTGACCTTTATTACATGGAAATATATTATTCTACCTACGTGAGGGGTTAGGTCCCTAACATGTCCTCCCACTTAAAAACATCCTTGTCCTCAAGGCTTGAGATGAGGAAATTGTTGCAGAATGGTAGTCGGTACCCAAGTGGCATCTGCTAGAGTTGTATCTTCCCACTAAACTAACACTTCCTTGATGATGCGTTGGCGTAGACAACGCTCACACTGGTCCAAACCTACTTGTGGTTGTAGCCAAATGCAACCTTCTTCGTCCAACTCAGAAAAGTTGGTTTGAGTTTGGCACTTAGATCCAATCACCTTCTTTAAGCAGGAAACATGAAAAACATGATGGAGCTTAGAATGTCTGGGCAAAGCTAATTGATAGGCCACTTGTCCCACACGCTTGAGAATGGTATAAGGACCATAAAATTTGGTCGACAGTTTCTGACAATGGTCATCCTTGAGGGAATTTTTCTTATAAGGTTGCAGTCAAAGAAACACCTGATCTCCTTCTACAAATTGGCGTTCAGAGCAACCTTGATCTGCATGTTGCTTCATGCGATTTTGGGCCATGACCAAATTCTCTTTGAGGGTACAGAGAATAGTCTCTCGAGCTATAAGCGTTTGGTCAACCGCCTGGACCTTTGAGACACCTAGCAAGTATGAGAGAACTAAAGGTGGATTTTGTCCATATACCACTTCAAAGTGACTCATGCAGGTAGTTGTATGGTAAGAAGTGTTGTACCATCGTTCAACTAGTGGTAACCATTGAGCCCATTGATTTTTCCGTTCTGATGCAAAACACCTCAAATATGTTTCCAAACATTTGTTGACAACTTTAGTTTGACCATCAATTTGGGGATGATAAGCTGTGTTGAGATGCAATTGGGTACCTTTTAGCTTGAACAGTTCTTGCAAAAAATTTCTGGTGAAAGTGGGGTCGCGATCATAAACAATAGAATGAGGCATGCCATGAAGCTTGAAGACCTGATCCATGAAAAGTTGAGCCACAATGTAGGTTGAAAATGGGTGTTGAAGAGCACAAAAATGAGCATACTTGGAAATACGATCAACTACCACCATGACGAGTGATTTATTGCCTGATCTAGGTAATCCTACAATAAAATCCATAGAGATATCCCTCCAAATAGCAGGTGGAATCGGAAACGGTTGTAGTGTTCCAGGAGCTTTGACTGTTTCTCCCTTGTTGCATTGACAAACATCACATTCTTCTACAAAATTGTGAATGTCTTGTTTCATACCATCCCAGAAAAAAGAACATTTGACCCGGTCATAGGTTTTGGTAAACCATGAGTGCCCAACAGTGGGTGTAGCATGAAGCTCAAAAAGTACCGTGGATTTAAGTTTTGACTGGTTACTTAAATACAAACGACCTTTGTATCGAAGCTCACGATTGTGCCAAGAGTACCCTGGGGAAACTGGAGAATTTTCATGCAATTGTTGTATTAGATGTGAAATTTTGGGACCGTGTAGCCATTCCCGACGAACAGCTTGGAGCCAATCTGGTACAATGAAGGAGAGAGAACAAATGGACCCTTCATCTCCATATTTTTTGGAAAGTGCATCAGCAACCACATTGTCTTTTCCTTTCTTGTAAATGATCTCATAATCATATCCAAAGAGCTTAGTCACCCATTTTTGTTGCCTTGGGGAGGAAAGGTGTTATTCTAGAAAATACTTGAGGCTTTGATGATATGTCTTAATTTGGAAATGGTGCCCTAATAGATAAGGGTGCCAAAGATCCACTGCATGTAGAATAGCCAACATTTATTTTTCATAGATTTGTTTGCCCAAATTTCGCTCTAACAGTTGTTTGCTGGTAAAGGCCAAAGGCTGGCCCTCTTGCATAAGGGCTGCTCCAATTCCTTTCCCAAAAGCATCACATTCCAGGACAAAGGTCTTTGTGAAATCAGGAAGGGCTAGGACTGGAGTGGTTCACATGGCCATCTTCAAGGCTTGAAAGACCCGAGCAACTGCGGGAGTCCAAGTGAAAGAATTCTTTTTAAGGAGAGTAATGAGAGGTGCCGCAATGTTTCCATAATTCTTAACAAACTTGCAATAATAACATGTTAAACCTAGAAATCCATGCAATCTTTTGAGAGTCTTTGGGTGAGGCCAATCTTGCATAGCTTCAATCTTTTTAGGATCCACCCTGACACCGACCTTTCCAACAAGATGACCCAAGTACTTGAATTCTGAGGCGCCAAAAGCACATTTAGATTGTTTGAGGAAAAGTTGGTGCTGAGAGAGTAGATGGAGAACTCGATCCACATGAGCAAGATGGTTTGTCCAAGTTTTACTATATATGAGGATATCATCAAAGAAAACTAAGACAAAATGATGAAGAAAAGGACAAAAGACATGATTCATGAGGCTTTGGAAAGTGGAGGGATCATTACACAAACCAAAGGGCATGACCAAAAACTCATAGTGGCCCTCATGAGTTTGAAATGCAGTATTAGGAATGTCTGCCTCGTTTATACGTATCTATTGGTAGCGAGAATGAAGATCAAGTTTAGTAAAGAACTGGGCAACACTCAATTCATCCAAGAGGTCATCAATGACAGGAATGGGAAATTTGTCTTTAATGGTGAGTTTGTTGAGGGCACGGAAGTCAGGACACATGCTCCAAGAACCTTATTTCTTAAGGACCATGACCACAGGGGAAGAGTAGGGCCTCATGCTAGGATGGATAACACCTGCGTTGAGCAATTCTTGAACAATTTTCTCAATTTTATTTTTTTGGGAAAATGGATGACGATAGGGAAGAATATTGGGAGAAAGGTTGTCAGGGACAAGGGGAATGGAATGATCATGAAAACCATGGGAAGGAGGGAGTCTCTGGGGAGTGGAAAAAATCACTTGATGTTTAGAGAGGATGGATTGGAGGTCCTGCGGCATAGAGGGTGTCTCAGTGGATTGAATGGCATGGAGTTATGCAATAATGCAAGAATGACCTTTTTTGAGCAACATTTCCATGTGATGGGAATTGATGATCTCCAGGAAACCGGCGGTGATGCCTTGGAACTTATATTGTTGGCCCTCCTGGTTGAATTGCATGGTAATTCTTTAAAATCCATAAGAATGGGACCCAAAGTCCTTAGCCATTCTGCACCCAACACAATGTCACAACCGCTCATGTCTATAGAAAACATATGAGATTTCATGTGGTACTGACCAATTTGGAGACTCACATTTTCACAACGCCCTCCACATTTCATGGACCCGCCATTGGCAATCATGATTTGAAAATTATTGACGACACGAATATAGCAACTAGTTTCTTGGGCAATGCGACGATGAATAAAACTATGGGTGCTTCCACTATCAATAAGAATGATGACCTTTCGATGCTTAATGTAATCAATTAGCTTGAGGGTTTGGGGAGCAGAGAAGCCAGTGAGAGCATTTAGGGAAATGCCTGGTTCGAATTCGGGAGGGTCAGAGGGAGGGGTCATGGTAGTGGGTTAAGGTGACGTGGCCACAAGGAGAGCCTCAACATCGTCTTCCAAAACATCCTCCGAGATGGCCATAAAAAGATTTTGTTCCTTACACTTGTGCCCAAGAAAATACGTGTCATCACAATTATAACAAAGGCCTTTGAGTTGGCGTTCAACCATTTATCCCCTGGTAAATTTCTAGATCTTTAGTGGAGTAGAAGGAGAAGTGGGAGTGATTGTTTTAGTGAGGGGAATAAAGGAGGGTTTTCAGTTTTGAGAAGAGACAACATGTTGTGATTCATTGAATTTTTTAGTAGCGTCCACCAAAATATGAGGCCGAGCCATGAGGACATCGACACGAATCTCATCCTTGAGGCCACTGATAAAACATTCTCAAAAAAAAACATCAGACGTGCCCTCTGTACGGAAAGCCAATAGCTCAAAAGCGGCTATAAAGTCTTCCACTGTGCCAGATTGTTTCAACTTTGTCAAATGGCCTAAATGGTTGGTGTCAGTTTCAAAGCGTTCATCAAGCTCTGCCACAAATTGTGTCCAAGCCACATACCCTTGGCATATATTTTTTATCCATTGCCACCATTGCCAACATTCTTCATCTAGATGGAGAACACCATATCGGAGTTTTTCCAACTCATTTGTAATGCCATACAAAGAGAAAACATGTTCCATTTGAGTTACTCATCCACTGGGATCCGAGCCATCAAATTTGGTCACATCCACACACGAAAGTCATAGGTCACGTTGAAAGTGATGGGGATGAAAATTGTGGGAATGAGAGGAAGTTTCACCTTCGGGTTGCAAAGGTGGTTCAGATGAAGGAAGATCTGCAAGGATATGCAACTTGGTGCAGATCATCGTAGTGAAGGAGGAAAACTGGGTATTGAAGGATTCAATCTGGGTAGTGAGGTATTGTTTGATTTCCTCCATTTTGGCGTCGATGGAGGAATGCATGTTTTTATTGATGGTGGCAACATTGGCACTGAGGTGTCTCACTTCTTGTTGGGTTTCTGTGAAATCAGAGTGCAAGGAATTGAAGCGAGCTTCCAAGTCTTGGCTACAGGTGTGGGCCATGGTGAAGAGGGAACACGACAAGGGGCGGGTGGGACCACATAGAAAATGGTTTATGGATGAAGTGTATCACAACGATCAGAGCAACAAGGGGAATCTAATGGGGCAAAGCCCAAATAAGGGTGTTGAAAGGGAGTCGGGTCCACGAGAAAAAAAAATTGCTGAAAAATGATAGGTATAACTGCGATAAGAGCGAAGAGAGGAATCCAACAAGATAGGTCTCAAATAATGGTTCCAACAGGATCCATATTTTTTTTTTTTACTCCTGTGGAGTTATACTCCGATCTGAAGAATATTGTAGTGACAAAATGCCCAAATGCTTAACAGGAAGAAATGTGTAGTAATTCCACAACTCGAATGCAGGAGACACAGTTGCACGACAATAGATCTTGTTTGTTCTGTTTTTGTTTCTGTCCCAACGGTAAGGGTATTCAAGGGTTCTACAAACAATGGTTTTCCATGTGCTATAGCTCTCTGATATACGTTTTGGGTTCAACAATAGTACTCAGCCCTATATCTCAAAGCACCAACTAAGGAGGCTAGATTGTGCCCTTAGTCGTACTACCCAACTACCTAGGTACTAGAGAGTATCTTACCGAGTGTTGTTCTCGGTGGCAATATAGTAGTTAGGCAGTCGATCGTTTTATCTATGGAGGGCTTAAGGAGATCTAGGCCGATCTGTATGCATGGGTTGTCTAATGCGCTACCACTTGAAGGCGTACCAACATGGGTTACAAGGGTGGCTAACAGATGTGCGCTTAAGTACCACTTGTATTTCTTGCGTGTATGAATCCCTGACCGTGGGTTTATGTGCGTAACGACAAATATCTATAGCTTTAAGACGTCAAAATATGTCTCTACCCTGGAAAAAAAAATTAACCCACAATTTTCTATCGAGGAAGGTGTTGTGATACCACTTGTAATATTCCCGATATAAAATAGTATGCAGAACATAAATAATTAGCTAGAAATAGCAGACAAACAATGATATAACCAAAACAATACCAGAATAATGTTGGCATGTTTACAAGCAGAGTGTGTTTGTCATTGATGGCAAGAAAAACAACAATGATGGAAACAGGGAAAGCATAAGTTTAGGAGAAGAAGCCTAAGCTCAGGAGGAGGAGCGACTAATATGCAGAGATCAAATCTTAGAAGAGATCGTGCTTTGCGCTTTCCAGAAGTGTAGCCGAGGTCTAGGTGAAGGAATCGTAGGAGGATAAGGCCGAGAAGCTATACAACACTCGTAAGCTCAGGAGGAGGAGCGACAGTGGTCGTCAAATCAATATCCAGAGAGGAGGAGCGCGCAGAAAGATCAAGCCCTCAATCTGAGAACATGATCGACGAACAATGATTAGTCCGGGTCTAAATATGTGAGGAGTTTACACTCAGGAAAGTTTGAGATTTGAAATCTTCGGAATGCGAAGTTTCGTTAGTCGTCGGATCAATTTCGAGTGGAAGGACATGATAAGCTAGAAAAGTTGCATCACAGAAAGATCGAGCCATTGATCCAAGATCATGATCGAACGAACAACATTCACTTTGGATATAGAGATGCGAGGAGGTTACGCTCCTGAAAGTTTGAGATTTGAAATTTCTAGTATGCGAAGTTTTGTCAGCCATCGAATCTGGAGATCAGACAATGACCATTAGATCAAGGAGATCTACATCAAAAAATCTCATCCTCGAGGACATGTGGCAGACCACGTCAAAAAGGACACGTGGTAGACCACGTCAGCAAGGACACGTGGTAGACCACGTCAGCAAGGACATGTGGCACAATCCGACAATGACAAGTGTCAAGTTGATTCAGCATTTCAGGTACATGTAAATCACAAATCCGAGTGACACATGGCAACTGCTTGGCTTGTGACACGTCATCAAGTGACACAAGAGTTACGTCACTCCAGAAGTTTTTCTTCGGGAGTTTTACGACCAGTACTCGCGCAAAGACCCGAAGTGGATACGAGTTGTCCGATCTGAAGACCACTTTGAGTGTATTCTCAATCGTTGATCGTGTAGCAGGATACATGTCAATGGATCGTGAACTCTGGGCGAAACTTCTCCGGGAAAACGCAAAGGAGAAAGGTTTGAGATTGTCGAAGTTCCGAAGTCCCGAAGTGAATGAGGACTGTTGATTCAAGGAGTACACATGGAAGGAATCTATGAACTTTGACTAAAAGAGTTATGAGAAAGTGGAGGTTGAGAATTGAAATATCTGAAGTTCGAGACCCAAAGGAGAGCTCGACCGTTGATCCGAGAGGGACACGCGTCTCTGGATTGTGGACTCCGGGTGAAATGCTCCGAGAGAAAGAAAATTTTGAGAATCGAAACTCCCGAAGCCCAAAAGGAAAAATCGATCTCGTTTGTTGGTTTGAAGGGACACATGTCATCTGATCGTTGAGACCAAGGATTACGCGTGGACAAAGGAAAGAAGACAGAGTTTTCAATTGAAGAGGACAGATGTCAGCAAATCTTCCATTCCAGAAGATATCTAGTCAGCAGCAACAGGGTTTGAGAGTTGAAACTCCCGGAACCTGGATCACAAAGGAAACCTGAGTCATTGATGGAGGAAGGAGAGATCTGGTCCGCAGACTTGAGAGGACAGATATGAGCCGTTTGTTCAAGAGCACCATCAAGATCATGAGATCGACGATCATGCTCCATTGTGGGGCCAGAACATGATAGGGCCTAAATTTTTCATGAGCAGGCCACAATTGAAACCATGGTTTTGGAGAAAGGACACCTGGAGGCTTGTAATGAATTGTGGGGTGAAAAGTGGGTTGTCCTCAAACCGCCTATTGACGCACCCACAATATCGTGGTCACATGAGGCTCATATCCCAAGGTCATATCATGAAATGGAGCTAGTGCTCACTAGACAGAAATCGGGAAGCACCTTTTGAATAAGCGTTTGGTCACCGACAGTGGTCACACGAAGGAAGGGGATAGAAGCCAAAGAAGCCATAGTTGACTGGTTGTAACTGACAGAGAAGATGAAGAGTCTCGATTGCTAGAGAAGCTAAGGAATCTCAACATAATGACCACTGATGATGAAATCACAGGGAAAAGAACCACCAGAGAAGATGAAGAGTTGCCATGATGATCAGGAGATGACTTGATGTGAGAAAAGCATGCAGAAAAGAGAAGTGAAGGAATTATGATGTGGAGCTATGCATGAGTGAGGAAGAGTTATAGTGAACAACCTGTAGGGCATAACAGTGACATAGTGACGAGTATGCAGTGGCATAGCGCATGAAGTATGCAGAAGGTGCACATACAGTATAAAAACGTAGAATAGAGAAGAGATGGGTGTTGTTGTTGAGTGTGATTCATGCGGAGTGCAGGAGCTGAAGTGCAGAAGAAGCAAGGAAAAAAAATGCATATCTAAGAGAAGAACATAAAGTGTAGCAAACGCGAGGAGAGAGACACTGATGCAGGCAGAGAAGAGCAGTGTAGCAGAACAATGATGAGACTGGTTGTTACCCATGATTTTGGTCGTCATGATGATGTATTGATGATGGTGTACTCAGGCTCTTCATAAGAACTTTCTCCTGAGAAAAAGTTATTTTCATCTCTTCCAGAAAACTCATTTTTG
>JASDQU010502846.1:35545-52010 GCA_032191745.1 Picea mariana | reverse complement strand
CTATGCATTCTCATCAAGGACAATACGTATTAGATTACATCAATCATCAATCAATCAATCCTTTGACATCAATAAATCACTTGACATCAATCAATGACATCAATCAATCAAACCATTGGCATCAATGACAACATGATCCAACATCTGCTTCCATGGTTCAACATTATTCTTCACCCATTGGTGTTGTGCTTGATCTTGTATTACTGCATCGTTTCTTTTCTTAGCTCCTCCCTATGTAACTATGTTGATATTTCTTCCATCATCCCTTACTTCTGCTGAAATCCACTGAACATTCTGTTTGTTCTGAATTCTATTTTCCTGGATCTTCCCAATAGTGTAGGACATTCTTCCGTGTCATGATCTGATGTGAAAAAATACATACATGTCGCAGGTGGAAGTGGACACTCTCTTGCATAGTGTCATGGTTGTTGACAGTTGTGGCATACCAGTGGTCCTTTGACTCTTCCAAAGTCTCCTCTTCCTCTTCCTCAACCTCTGTAGCCAACTTGATCTCCTCATGGTGCATTGTGCTGGGGCTCCTAGTTATACTGCACGGGGTTATAGTGTGGTTTCACAGTATTGTATTGCAGCTATGCATTGTTATATTTATGTTGTGCAATGTTATACGAGGCTAGTACTTGGTTAAACTATGGTGCATCTTTTCCAGTCATCATTTCTTCCTACAACCTGCAAGCATCTGATGTTCTTTCCCTCATCAGTTTCATGGTCCTGCAATCCTTGTCGACATGGCCTACTGACTTGAAAAAGTTGCAATATGAACTCTTATGTACTATCGAGTATTTATGCATCATTAGGAAGTGATATGGATCGTGCCCATGTTTATTACATATCTCAAACCATATTCCTCCTATTGGCAAAGGGTTTGGTAGTCCTGCTTCCATGTACTGTGCGAATTTTGGGCATTCATTATTATGGTGTCCTTATGTCCTACATGTGGTACACCAAACAACTTCTCTTTTGTCCTTAACTTTGTTTTGGTTTATATAGAATGTTAATTTCTTAATATCCTCCTTCAGTTCCTCTATGGATGGATCTATCTTATGATATTGGTTCTCTTCCAGTTGTAGGGATTCTTGTAGAGCCTCTGTCTGGGTTTGAAAATTCTGTTGTCGCAAGGGGTATTTCAAGTGTGGTAGCAGTGAATTGACAAACATATGACTATGCTACATATATTTCATGACATAATTTATCTTTCCATTCAATCATTTGAATCTCTGGTCAATCTCCCATATAGATTCTCCTGATGTTTGTCTAATCTATATCATCTCATTCATGTATTGATCCTCTAAACTAGGATTATGGAATTCATTTATCAATAGGTTTTTGATATCTCCAATCGTTTTGGTTGTCCATGGAGGACTGTTTGCAACTAAATGCATGTACCAATATAGTGCATGATCTCTTAGTGTGATAGCTAATTGTGCAATTTTAGTGTCCTCATCTATGATCTGTTTTTATTCCCAGATCTTTTCACAAATTAACAGGTGCTTCTCAGGGTCCTCCAACCCATCTCCTTTGAATTCTAGTAACCTAATGGTGGGATCATGTCATGCCATTGTGAATGATGAAATATTAGCTCCACATGGTGTAGATACTTGAATAATGCTTCCTGAAATGACTCTCCCATTCGTTGTTCCATGTGTAGATTTACTTTATGCTATCTTCCTTCTCCCGAAATTCTGTTGTCTAAATGGTGGTGTTCTTTTTGGTGTATTAGTATCACATGGGTTTATGGGTTCCACACTAACATTGATATGGATAAGAGTGTTTCCTTCTATTACCTCTCTTGGAACTCTCGTCTTCCTCTCATATGTCACGCACAAGATTTCCTCAATCTGCTCCACAACCTAGAGATCCTCTACCTCTTCTTCATCACTTTCCAAACCTTCCCTCCTGACTACAAATATCTTCTTTGTATTCATCTTATATTGGTAGGGTGCTCCACTATGCGTTCTTCTATATGTTTCCATGATATGCTTGATCTGGTCTTCGTCCATCATGATTGGGTCAAAGGTCTCCTCATTCTTTCCTTTATCCATTTCTCCCTCCATTTCTCCTTCTCATGTTAGTTCTTCCCCCCTTCCCCCATGAACACAGATAAGTTTAGTTGTCTGAGGCCATTGTCATTACACCTTTGTTATATAGTAATATCTTAATAGAAGTATATAGCGATATGATATACCTAACTTGAGGTCCCTTCAATAAATATTTCTCTTCTGCGCTATAAGACTTCGCTGTATCGACTACAAATTATGTGATAAATCTTGCAACAACGTTGTCTAACCAGAAATCCACTACACGCGTAAATTTATTATCAACTTGTTGTAACTGCACGATCTCTACATGATTCCACTCTAGCTATCAGATCTGATTTGTAGGATGGTTGTATTTCAAAATTTTTATCCACTCCTGCAACACATGTGGGAAATCACAGAAAAATACTTCATGCAAGTCGTTGAATACGTACTTGTTGAGATATTTGTGCGGTGTCAACTTCAGATTTTTGTTATCCTTTTGTGCAAACTCCAACTCCTTTGATTTTAGCTATCTCTCTATCTCTGCCTTCGTTGGATTCCACAGTCTCAAAATCCCCTTTTATATTCTCATTATCTAAACGTCTTGTCGTCCGATTTGGCATTCATTCAACATGTCTTCAACAGATCTCATTCACTCAATCCCCTCCCGTTCCAACCAACCGACAACAAAACCATTTGTTGGATTTATACTATTCTACTTTTCCATTTATATACTCTAATCCTACCTTATTTTCATAGATGACCCAGGTTCATATTTAACAAGATTCCAACAAAATCCCTCTCAAACTATCGCCCCCTCTAGTAAACTAGAAGGAAACACAACACACAAAATGTACTGCATAGTCTCACCTGAGATAGCTCTATGGGTGGCGACAATACTCAAGTGTTTATAGCTTGGGAATGAGTGGAGATATATGGTTGTACCTTGTAATCTTTAATTATTCAGTTTAACATCTGATTAGAGAATTCATTCTATTCATGCATTTGAAATATAAGATCTAACTAGTTCCTTGATTCATTCATCTAACATTCAACACTTAACAACAATATAGATACACACATTCAATCACATAACATAGGTGTTATCGTGGTTCACCCCCTCTTAGCTCATCATCCATTAAAATACACTGAGAAAACCCTAACCCTAATGTCATTAGGTATTCATCACATGCTTCCCTCGTATGTGCTTCTTTTCCTTTGAGCTGTCCTTTCTTCCCTTCATGCTTCTCTTCCAAAAATATCATTTTCTCCTGATTGGGTTTGCGTACAACACCGTGCTTTGTCTTTCCTTGCCATGCCTTGTCTTTTCTTTCCATGTATTGCCATTCCTTGCCATTCCTTACCTTTCATTTCCTTCCCTTTCCATGCCTTGCATTTCCTTGACATGCCTTGCCATGGCTTTCCTTGATATGCCTTGTAATTCCTTGACATTCCTTGTCGTGGCTTGCCTTGTATTTCCTTGTCTTTCCATGTCATGGAATACCTTTCCTTGCCTTTTCATGCTATGCCATTCCTTTTATTTCCTTGCCTTGGTATGCCTTTCCTTGACATCCCTTTCCATGTATTTATTTTCGTTGTCTTCCCTTCCCTTGTTTTACCTTTCCTTTCCTTTCCATGACATGACATGACATGCATTTCCATGCCATGCCTTGACTTTCCATGCAATGCCTTTCCTTGCATTTCCATTTCTTTGTTTTCCATGCAATGCCTTGCCTTGTGTTTCCATGGCTTGCCTTTCCATGCCATGCTTCTTCATGCCTTTCCTTTCCTTGACATGCCATGCCTTGCCTTACCTTTCCATGCCTTGTCTTTCCTTGGCATGCCTTCCCTTTCCTTGGAATGCTATGAATTTCCTAAAAATGCCATGCCTTGCCTTGACTTTCCATGCTTTTACTTGACATTCCATGCCCTAATTTTCCTTGACATGCCATGCCTTGCCTTGAAATTACATGCCTTGCCTTGAAATGTCATGTCTTACCTTGCCTTGCCATGCCTTGTCTTGTATTTTCATGCCATACCATGCCTTTTATGGCCTTTCCATGCTTCTACTCGATTGAAGGACAAGGAAATGAACTTTGAAGAGACCAAAACAACAACATGGATAACATTGTATTCCCATAATTGGAAACATAAATCATCCAACACCCCCCTTGTCCATGGGAATGGTCTAAACATCCCATGGAATCAAGGGAAACCTTTAATATCCACCATACTTGCACCATAGATAAGATGCCAAAATATGCTCATGTAACTAAGGTTGAGCCATACCAGGAAAGCAATATGACACATAATAAACATGAGAAACTTGAATAATATGACCAAAAATAGTCAACTTTCCTTGCCTTGACATGCCATGCCATACCATGGCTTGCCTTACCTTGACATTCCATAGTAGGAAAACAATAGGACACATAATAAACGTGATAAACTTGAATAATATGACCAGAAATAGTCAACTTGCCTTGCCTTTACATGCCATGCCTTGCCATACATTACCTTACCTTGGCATGCCATACCTTGCCTTTTCTTGGCATGCCATGCATGCCATGTTGATCCTTTCCATACATTGCCTTACTTTGACATGCCATTCCTTGCCTTGACATGCCAGTCATGTCTTTCCTTGCCATGGTTTTCCATGTGTTGTCATGCCTTTCTATGCCTTTCCTTTCATTTCCATGCATTCCCTTTCCTTTCCTTGCCATGCCTTTCCTTGACATGTCATGCAATGAATTTCCTTGACATGTCATGCCTTACATTGACATGAATTTCCTTGACATTCCATGCCATATCGTTCCTTGCCATGTATTTCCTTACCTTGACGTGCCATACCTTGTATTGACATGCCATGCCTTGTCTTTCCTTTCCATGCATTGTCGTGCCTTGCCATGACTTTCCTCACCATGAATTCCCTTTCCTTGCCTTGACATTCCTTTCCTTTACATGCCATTCCCTACCATGCATTTCCTTTCCTTGACATTCCATGCCTTGCCATGCATTTCCTTGCATTGACATTCCATGCCTTGTCTTGACATGCCATGCCTTATCTTGACATTCCATGCCTTGTCTTTCCTTGCCATACTTTTCCATGGTTTTCCATGCATTCCCTTGTCTTTCCTTATCATGCCTTTCCTTGAAATGTGATTCCCTACCATGGATTTACTTTCCTTGATACGCCATGCATTCCCTTACCTTCACATGCCATTCCTTTTCTTGCCTTGCCATGTGTTGTCATGAATTACCATGACTTTCCTTGCAATTCCTTGCCTTGCCATGCATTCCCTTTCGTTGGCTTTCCATGCCTTTCCTTGACATGCCATGCATTTCCTTGAAATCCATTGCCTTGCCTTTCCTTTTATGCCTTTACTTTCCTTGACATGTCATGCCTTTCCTTGATATACCTTGCCTTGACATGACTTCCCTTGGCTTGACATTCCATGCCTTGCCTTGACATGCCATGCCTTGCATTGACATATCTTTCCTTGCCTTGCCATGCCATGCATTTCCTTTCCTTGACATGCCATGCCTTGCCTTGACATGTCTTTGTTGAGGAAAAGGTATGGAAAACCTTACTCAAGCATTTTCATATATTTCTGAGATAAGACAAGATAGTTGGGAATGTCACCCGAGGTTTATAGCCTAAAACAAAATCGCTTAATCCAAAATTATCAAGTACAAAGGATTAAGGTTGGTTTTTATGTGTTATATATAACAATGAAAAATAAATAATATTAAACAAATTTAAATGAATGTGTACATAAATTACATAAATGTGTACATGGAGATAAAATAAAAAGAATGAACCAGATCATTAAAACACATGTGTGAGACTAAAAAGGCATCGAGATAATTTTACCAAGCAGGTCGTCAAAATATATCTTCATAGCTCTTTGAAAAGTGGCACCTGCATTATACAAGACAAAAGGCATGTGTTCATAATCAAATGTTCCCCAACGTGTGTTAAATGCGGTTTTATATCGATCAATCCTCTTTACCTTGATTTGATTATACCCAGAAAATCCATCAAGTAAGGACATCATTTGTGACCCTGGAACCTGTTGTAAAATCATTTCCATATTAGGGAGATGAAAATGATCTTTGGCACTCGCTTTGTTGAATGCGCGGAAATGAACACATAATATAATATGACCAGTATTATTCCGAACAAGAACCAAATTTGAAATCCACTCGAAATATTTAATTGGAAAGATTATACCATCTTTCAATACTTTTTCCAAATCTTTCCTAATAATAGCTTTGAGTGTCGGGTTAATAGGCCTTTGTTTTTCCCTAACTGGTTTTACCCCTTCCTTGATAGGGATGGTGTGTTTTATGAGAGCAGTATCAAAACCATGAAGATCCTCTTATTATCATGCAAAAACATATTTAAATTCATGGAGTGGCTCAATGAATTTTTCATTTTCTTCATCAGAACATTGGGCACCTAGTTTAATGATATTTGGAGATTCAGGTGTCCCAAGGTTCAATAAAATGGTATCACCCACTTTCCTTTTTGATTCATGTTCCTTATGTGTCTCTTTGTTTCCTACATCACTCGACGGAAATGAACTTTCGAGAGGAGTTGAGCCTTTAGGAAATTTATCATCTTGAATACATATGATTTATTTAGGCTTAAATGGTTCATTTTGTATGAAATCAAAAATTCCTTCATCACTTAGGTAAAACTGCCATGACTCTACATTATCGGGGATTTGAGGACGATATAGAGATTGGAACATACAACCAAGTTTTTGAGGTAAATGTTGTTGGGTAGGAGATATTGCAAACAAAACTAACCTATCAACCATTGAGTTAAGTTCCCTCTTAACATGAGTGATGTTAAATGATAACATAGTTTAAATTAGCATCCAAACAACTTGGGTATAGTGTTTAAGAAACTTGTTTCTTGTCGAATAAATTTTACATACAAGGTTTACCACAAGTTCAGAATCACCAAAAATTGTAAGGTGGCCACAACCAAGGTTATATGCAATTTCGATGCATAACAATAAGGTCTCAAACTTGGTAACATTGTTTGTGAAATAAAATTATAACCTATAAGAAAATTTGTGGATTTTACCTATAGGAGAATATAGGATGATGTCGTCTCCATTACCTTGGTTTGAGAACGAGCCATCGAAATGCATGTGCCACATGCCATCGTCAAAATCAATTGGTTCAAGGATAGTGTCACCCTCATTAGGAAAGATAGAGTATACTTCCAAATCTTCCTAAAGATAATTTATGTTAGGTTAGGGAACACTCTCTATATATGGTGAAATTCTTCCTTCCCTAAGGACTATAATATTCTTTTCGTTCTAAGGGACAGACAAATGTGTTCTATCAAGAAAAAGATATCCACTTGTTAAGGCTTTCCAGTCTCTTCCTGAAATAATTGAATAGTTTCTTACTCGTATATCAATTACTTGGATGCTAAGGGTTCTTATCTCAGAGTGTGCACACAGAACTAAGGTTACATCCTTGATTTCACCTATAGTCGACTGCTGCAAAATTTTATAAGAGAGAAATATTCTAGAATTTTCATTAGTGAACGATAAGCCAATATCTTCCATGATAATTTTTGACATTACACTCTGACTAGGCCCACCATCAAGTAGGAAACAATGATTTTTTTATCCATAATTTTTACAGAAATATAAAAAGGGGGATTTTTTTACAGTGTTCCTAAAAATATTTACACCTGTCTTATTTACAGTTTAATCCTCTTCTTTTGACTCTTCAAAAAGATTGTCTATGGTAGAGACTTTACCTTCCATAAAATTCTTGATATTCTTTTGTTGTTCTAGGATGAAAATCGTGTCCAAAAGAGTAGCATTAACCTTGATATTAGCCAATTGGTTAAGCATGTTATATTTAGAAGAGGGAAGAGGGGAAGACACTCCTTGATTTTCTGAAACTATGACAACTTGTGTATTAGTACTTTGAGAAGATGAGCTTGGTGTGGAAGAAGTACGAGGAGGATAATATTTACCCTTGGTCGTGTAATTTTTGTTCCTCGTATTGATTACCATAACATCGTTTGGTTCATCCCAGTCTAGAACAATGATTTTGGTATCAGGCCTTTTTCCAAAGATCTTAACTTTGGCATTTCTCTTAACTTCACAAGTACTTTCTTCATGATTTTCTTCATAGAAGTTACACCAACTGTGAGACATAATGACCTTTGACTGAAAAGTATTTTCATTAGTATTCCTAAAAGGCACCGAGGAGGAAGAATATGCCCTGGGGGAGGGAGAAGAAACACTTCCCTTTCATTTGTAGGATAATCCTATTGTTCATATCTTGCATGAGTTGTAGGAGGATAGACATCTATGTTTTCTTGATTGATTCCCCTTTAGGGAGGCCCGTTATTTTGAGTTTCTCCTCATATTCTAGACAAGTATGAAGAGTGGAACCAAGATTTCCAATAGCATTTTTTTATAGTATATGAAGATAAGGGGAAGGTAGAGCATTATAATACTAGGTACCATCATATGTCAGGGGTTGTCTTACCTCAGTTCCAATCCATATCATTTCTCTGACAGTTTCGCATCGCCTTGAGAATGGCTCATATGAACCTTGCTGCCAACTGTCAAACGCTACTTCTGAATCCTCATTAGCAGATTGTATGCTCCTCCAACTTATCGATTCGTCTGTAGTAGGATTTATATAATCTAGTATCGTTCCTGTTGTTATGGTGTATAATTGGTCAAGAGAATATGATTCCATATTATGGTCCACTGGTTCAGTGTATATAGGCCCTAAACCTAGATCTAGGGAATGAAATAATTTTATCCCATCTGCTTCAAATTTCATGGTGTCCCTTTTTATATCAATGATAGCATAGTTTTCGTATGCCCAATCAATCCCGAGTAGAGCAGGGTAGGGATCCTTATCTCCCATGATTTTAATTACCTCAAAATCAACTGTGGTCTTAACTCCCACAACATCTATCTCCACATTTTCCATCCTTCCTACTGGGAAAATGCAATATTGGTTTTCCATTCTCAACTGGATGGGGGAATATATTAACTGAGGTTTTCCCAAAGATTCCCATGTATTTTTGGGTAGGATGTTGACATCTAATCCTAAATCTAGCATGACGTCTTTGATTTCAAAATCATCTAGGTGAGCTTATAATCTAAATTATTTTCCTATTCACACCTTTCTTCTTTGTATTCTCTAGGTGTTCTTCTTAGGGAGGTTGGTTCTTGTTATGGATTCTGGGGTTCCCTCATTTCCCAATATTAGGAACAAGGTGTTGCAAAAATTCTTCGTAATTTTTTCATCCCTTAGGATATCAAATAATAATTGAAACCATAGATTGACTACACTTTGAGACTGCTCACAGCATCTCCTTGGGATTGTAGAGTTTCTAGGTGTTGGTAGTGAGGCTAGGGATTTTGCAAGGTTAGGTTGAGATGCAACTTTATGAGGATTATATATTATCTCCAGAGTGGGAATACTCTTAAATATTTCTATTGCATCTTTGAAAAATAACTTTTGTTTTACAGGGTCATACCTGTAATCCTTGGAAACAACTTTATGGATCTTGGGATGACTATCCACATCTGCCCCAATTTTTGCTCCTCCATGAGTAAAAATTTTAATATTAGGTAGATGAACTTCAATTCACCCTTTTAATTATGAGATTATGATATTATCTCCTCATTGATGAACCCGATCTTCCCATTTAACAATCTATTTTGGGCAGTCTTTAGTCGCGTGCCCATTATTCTTGCAGTAAGAGAACCACGGTTGTCTTGGATGAGGGAAATCTTAGGCCAAATGAACTTGTTCGTTGCAGTTGTAACATTTGATTGGTCCTTTGCCTCCATTTATTCCTCCTATTAATCCATCTCCAACCCCACCTCCCTGGCCTCTTCCAGGTCCTTGGGGGGTTTCATTTACTCTGAATGATGCCTGGTCTAATCTGTCAGCAAGTGCGTCCAACACTCTACATTGATTTTTATCATGGGTCGTAGATGTGTAGAACTCACAATGTATTGTATTGGGAACATTTGTGTACTTATTCATAATAGGACACTGCCTCAGCACATTCCCATGTATATGAAAAATATCATAATACTCATCCGTTTAATATTCTTGAGCATTGGGAAAGGTATTGTATAACCTGAGTGTGTGGAATGGTGGACTCACAGATACTTGCACAACTCCTCTCATTGGTCCTGAAGAGGGTCCCATTGGATTATGAGGATTTCCCATTCCCTTCATGCACGTACATTCATTCATCGAATACCCTTCTTTGTAGCATCGTATGAACCAAACCTGAGGTCATCGTGGTCTTAGTGTGGTTAGTTCTTGAATATTTTCCATTAATGTCAATATTTGTCCCTGAAGTTGCAACAAATTTGCATCTACCAAGGACCTGGTCATTCTTAGACTCCCTGGATAAACTACCATGGCTTCGATCTTCATCGATTGTTCTAAGGCACCTGTTAATGTGGCTATCCACTATTGTGTTAAAGGAATTCTCATCAGAGGTAGTAATCCTTGGATGTACCATTCCCTCTGGTGATATTTTTCAATTGGATGCACTAACCTCCCAATAACATATTTAAATTTCTGAGTGTACTCCCGGGCATATTCTCCCTCTCTTTTTTGAATCTCCCGCAAATTAGAGAGATGTTTTTATTGTGACAGAGGTAGTTTGAATTCAACGATAAACTTCAAATGCACTTGCCTAAGGGTGAACGCTTGTCCTAGCACCCCTGTTTCAATAGTCTTCATGTACCATTTGAGAGCACAACCCCTGAAGGTATTTTGAAACTCTATTAACTTGTTTGCATTGAGAGTCCCTATGGACCTCTAGATGGCTTCACATAAGAACTAGTGTTTCTCTACATCTTTGTCCCCTTTACCCTAGAATTTTGGGTATCGGGCGATCGATCCTCCCATATGTCCAAACATTGTGGGTTTCACTTCTCCTATTAGAATGAAACCTAATGGTCCTGGTTGTGATATACCTGGGGATCCCAATTTCCTCCCAGCATTTACACTTATAGATTGATTCTGACTAATTGAATGAAACATAATAGAACTACAATAAGTAGGTGGTGTAGAATTTACCATGGGTATAGAGGAAACCTGGGGGATGGGTGATTCGGGGTTGGTTCCACTGACTTCTAGGTGGGTTTCTTTGATTTGGGGGGTCTCATTTTCTTCCTACGGAGAAGCCTTCTTTGCCTGATTCCTGATGTTTCTTGATATCGGGGCCGAATCTTCTTGATCTCCTGCAAGGTCTAGACCTTCTTCATCTTCCCTTTATTCTCCAAATTATTCTTCTCATCCACCCATTTGGGGACTCCTTCCTCCGTGCACTTCTCTCTATTGTAATCTTAGACTAGAGAGTCTTTCTTGTCTTCTTACCTTCCTCAAATATTCCTTCTTTCTTTCATCTATTCCTTTTGATCTGATTTCATTCTACAACACCTCAGACTGCTTCACTACTTTCTTTACATTTCCATTCCACCACTTCTCAACAATGGAGGCTCTCCTTAAGGCTCGCTCGTTTCTTGTGTTCATTTCTTGATCTTCCCCCATGTATCAAATAAGCCTTTCCCCTTCTGAGGTGATGATCATACCCCAAAATCACCCTACCCCAAGCATAGGTGTTTAGGCTACCATCTTAGTCGAGGGAATAGGTATCAATCCCTTCTCCATCAAGAATGATTTGGTCCACAGGGGAATTTCTCTCAACATCCTATCACGTGCCCCTTTCTTGAAAATTTCTTTCGCTCATAAAAATATTGGTTATTCTCAACCATGAATTCAATGATGTATCCCTCCAAAGTCGTATTAACCCAAAAATTGATTTCTCGCGTGATCTGGTGATCCAGCTAATAAAGTGTTTCGATATTCTCTGTATCCTGAGGACAGGTCTTCTTGACACGTTCTTGGAATTCTAGAGCTTCTTGGAGCTGATCTATCTAATGGAATTGTTCTTTTGGAAATTTAACCCAAAATATCTCATGCTGGTCGCTCGATCTTTTTGAGTAAAGGATAGAATCTCTTTTATTCCTCTCGCTTTTACCTCATAACTCCTTTTACTTCCATATAAATCCATCACAATTTCTTTCCCACAATTCCCGAATATCATATCTATAGATCCATGGAAGCATTCTCCTCACAGGTTCCCTTTTAAAATGCAGGTCCCAACAAAAGAACCATTTTTTTGGCGTAAACATTTTCAGACCAGGGTCCTTCTTAGGTTACCAACAAAAGGCGCTGAAGTAGTCTAGAGTGCTGGAATTTTTGTCTTCCCTGGAGGCAAGAAGTCTCACCCGAAGCACAACCAAGACAAGAAATATAGAGAAGGGTAAGGATAATACTTAGACAAACTTCTGATTTATCAAGGTTCATGTCAGTCTTGCGGAAGATATATTAAATCTGTAACAAGTCTAGAAATATCCTAACTAAGAATAAAGAGAATAGAGTTGCGTCGTCATTCATAATGAGAAATTGAAGACTATCAGACATGAAATATATTACAAATAAACATTCAATATATTCACAAGATGTAATGCACAAGATATATCCAAAATTTGGGCCTCTAATTATATTAACATATCAGGTTGTTCTCATAGCTTGATTCTCATACATAAGTAGTCATAGGATGCTAGGAGACACTCTTACAATATCTTGCTCCTTTACATATATATTGATACATAAATCTGATACATTGATTGTCCGACTCTTACCCAGATCTCTAAAATTTATCTATCTTAATAGTATAGACCATTACAATGGTGAGTCTCATCATAAAAAAAACAACGATAACATTGATAACATCAACAATTCCAGAATAACAACCCTTTTAAAATCCTATCGATCCCATATATATAATTTGATCTTTAGGTTTTCTTGTTAAGAACCCAAGAGATCTCTCTTTTTCTTAATCTTGTTGCAACTTCTTTCCTCAATATTGATGTTGCTTTGTCCTTCCAACCACTTTCTATTTCTTTCTTTTGCCTATTTTCCATCTCCTCAACAAATTGCACAACTTTTGTTCTCCAAAATGAATATGCAATATGACGTGCACAACTTCTATCCATCAAAACAAAGGGCCCAACAAGGGCTAAATATTCTGCAAGGTTAAGACCTACATTATCTTCCCTTGCCACTCCACACTCCTCTTCTCATCCACCCATCTAGGGACTCCTTCCTTTTTGTGCTTCTCTCTGCTGTAATCTTAGACTGGCTAGTGTTTTGTGTCTTCTTACCTTCCTCAAATATTCCTTCTTTATTTCATCTGTTCCTCTTGATCCAATTTCTTTCCTCAACACCTCAGATTGATTTGTTGCTTTATTTACCTTTCTTCTCCACCTCTTTTAAAAAATGGCGTCTTTCCTTAAGGCTCACTTGTTTCTTGCATTCATTTCTTGATCTTCCCCCATTTGTCAAAGAGCCCTTTCTCCTTCTCATGTCATGATCCTTACCCCAAAATCACCCTACCCCAAGCGTAGGTGCTTAGGATTCCATATTAGGCGAGGGAATACTTATCATCCCCTCCTCAATCAAGAATGATTTGATCCACAAGGGAATTTCCCTCAAAAATATTATGCACGCACCATTCTTGAAAATTTCTTCCTCCCATGAAAAATATTGGTGATTCTCAGCTGTGAATTCAATGATGTATCCCTCCAGAGTTGTATTAGCCCAAAAATCGACTGCTAGCATGATATAATGATCCATCTAATGAAGTGTTGTGATCTTATTTGCATCCCAAGTACACATCTTCTTGATGCGTTCTTGGAATTCTGGAGCTTTATGTAGCCGATCTATCCAAGGTAATAGTTCTTCCAAGAATTTTACCCAGAATATCTCATATTGGTTGCTCGATCTTTCTGAATAAAAGACAAAATCTCTTGTTTCTTTCTCTGTTTTACCTCACAACCGTGCTTCATTCCATATAAAGGCATTTTTTTCCCACCATTGTCGAATCTCATATCTATAGATCTGCAGAAGCATTCTCTTCACAGATTCCCTTTTAAATCACAGAGTACCGACAACAAAACCATTTTGTTGGCATAAAAGTGTTCATACCAGGGTCCTCTTATAGTTACCAATAAAATGTATCGAAGTAGTCTAGAGCATTGGCATTTTCATCTTCCTAGGAGGGAAGAAGTCTCACCTGAAGCGAAACCAAGACAAGAAAGAGAGGGAAGGGTAAGGAGGATACTTAGAAAGATATCGGAGTGATCAATATTCATATTAGTATTTCGCAAGATAGATCAAACATGTAGCAGTTCTGAACATTTCCTAACTAAGAATAAAGAAAACAAGGTTGTGTCGCCATTCATGATGAATCAATTTAAGTATATCATACATAAAAGATAAAAAATAGCAACATTCAATAAATTCATAAGAATAAATACAAAAGATATATCCAAAATTTGGACCTCCAATTATATTATCATATCAAGTTCTTCTTACAGCTCGGTTCCCATACACAAGTAATCAGAGGATGCTCCTCATCATATATGAGACAAGGTTACAATCGCTTACTCCTCTACATATATAATGATAGAAAACTTTGATACATTGATGTTCTGGTTCTTACTCAGATCTCAAGACTCAACTATTCTAACATTATGGACCATTACAACAGTGACTCTTGTCATAACAACAACACTAACAACAACAACAACTCCATCCCAACAACCCTTTTACAATCATATCAGTCTCATATATATAATCCAATCTTGAGTTTGTTGGTTGACAACCTGAGAGTTCTCTCTTGTTCTTGATCTTGTTGCAACTTCTTTCCTCAAAACTGATGTTGCATTGTCCTTCCAACCACTTTTTGTTTCTTTCCTTAGTCCATTGTCTAGCTCCTTAACAACTTGTGCAAATTTTGTTTACCAAAATGAAGATGCAATATGATGTGTACACCTTCTATTCATCAAAACGAAGGGCCCAACAACATGCATGTAATTCGTTCCATCTTTGATTATCATTTTGATCCATTAATTTAGACTTTTTTGGACCTCTCATACTACTTTGATCAAATTTGTTGATCTCATTGATGAGGTTGGGAGAGAAAAAATAAAAGAAAAAATGGTAATATATATGGAGGGATATTACCTATTTATATATCGAATTCGCTTGAGAAATTATTGTTTATGGGTCATTCTATATAGAAAATGATTTTTCCCATTAGGTATGGTTTAGTACCTCATAGGGAAATGATGCAGGAGCATTACTCCACGTCATCAAGTGCTAGCCAACCAATGCGCATTCAATGGAGAGGAGAGGCACAACCCTCTCACTTTCAAATTTCAAATTTGAATTTAATGTATTAAATGTTTGTAAAGATGGTAGAGCCAAGTTGTGCCTTTGGGCATGCTGTAGTAGGAGAGAAAGGGACAGAGACACTTTGAGGTCACGACCACAGATAAGCTTAGAAGATATAGCACAATTGTGTGCAAGGACCCTGCAAGGAGTTGCAGAGGCCAAGAAAACCCTTTGGATGGTTTAGAGTTTGAGGAGCTTAGGAGGGACAACGTTCCTAGAATGCAAGCGAGTTCATCGAAGTCAGATCGATCTCATAGAGGAAGCAAAGGCCGAGGCCTTTGAAAATTTGAAAATATTCCAAGGGAAAGGAGGAAGGGCATGGTAAAGGTAGAGCACAACTACCATTAGATCAGATGGAGAGGCGAGATCTAGGTCGTTGACGTCTACATCCAGACACACACAGGAGAGAGTGTAAGGAGGATAGATCTGGGCCATCAGATCTAGGCCAAAGGAATGATAGCCATCGGATCTGGAGGAAGGTGCACGAAGCTTAACCTATGGGAGGTTTCACAGGAAGGGAGCCATATGGATGGTGAGAGGCCTTCGTGAAGGAAGTACTGAAGTTGTGAGAGTCATGGGATCTTGGAGAGTTGCAGGGTGGCTAGAGGCCGGTGAAACCCATCACCCAAGATTTGAGAATCAATGAGAGCGTTGATCGCGTTTCAACCCACGTCGTTGGATCATTTCATGAATTCGGGGTTCATGAGAGGGAAGACCAAATTCTTGGTCTCACAAAGTTGTGAGTTGCGAGTTTCAAGTTGCAGAGGAGGAGATACAGACCATTGGATCCAAGCCGTAGAAGAACCGTTGGATCAGAACCTTCGCGTGGTATCGCATATCAAGGGTTCACGGGTTGAAAGAAATTCTTCTCGACTGCAAAAGTCGCGAAGTGTTGAGCACCGAGGGCTTGTGAAAACACGTGGCACATCCGTTAGGTGGGGACCACATGGTTGACAAGTCGTGCAAACATAGAGTGGACAGAGAAGATGAAAGTAGGCGACAAGTGGCGTACGCGTGTCACCTTGGAAAGAGCCAACCCATCGCAGACCTTTCGTGTCTCAGGGTTTCACAAAGGAGGAGCACAGAGGTTCAAC
>JASDQU010502846.1:17597-28940 GCA_032191745.1 Picea mariana | reverse complement strand
TACCCATATTATCATATTGGGTATCGGTGTTTGGATAAAGAGGAGTCGAGGGTCTTTGACACATGAATTCACGAGATCGCGAGTCACGAAGAGTGCTTGCGTTAAGGCCTGGTTGTGGTCGCAAGGGGATGTGAGGCTCACGCTTGGTGTTAAGTTGTGCAGGGCAGGTTTTCACGAAGGATCTGTGGATTGGATTCATGAGGTTCCAATAGGGATCCAAGAGAGCCACTCCGTCTTGAGGAGAATTTAGAGCGATCCTGTGCGGATCTCAGCCTGAGGGTCGGGGGTCTGCGTCAAAGTGGTATCAGAGCCTGAAGAGGAAAAGGGAACTAGAGGAAAAAAAGTAGTCTGATACACACCAAAGTGGTATCAAAGCTTGATTTTGTCTGTATATTTCAGGCAGAGGGAACTAGAGGAAAAGAAGTAGTCTGATACACACCAAAGTGGTATCAAAGCCACTTTCTTTTTGTATATTGCAGGGAGAGGGAGGCAGAGTAGATAAAGAAAATACTATGATATAGATCGTCAAGTGGTATCAGAGAGGGATTTGACTTCTGTAGGCGACAGAGGCAGCAGAGTGCTGAGCTTTGCTTATAGACAGAAGAAAAGGAAGACAGAGTGTTGAAGCTATGTGATGATTGTTGCAAGGTGCACAGTAGTCAAAAGACATTCAGGAGGACTATAGGAGATGCTGGAAGCACTCACAGTTGCAGAGTGACAACAACAAGTTTTCTAGGAGGGCAGATAGGAACAGGAAGATGGCTACTGAAGGCCATGAACGTGGTGGAAAGAAGAACCACCACTAGCAGAGAAAAGATGAAATGGATAAAGAACTCATTCAGATAAGGGAGAGGATGGAAGAGCGTGCACTGCGGGTGGAGCAGAATGCAAAGACACATTGGGTGTATGAATGGCCAATGAAAACAAAGGAAAAATTGCTAGTAGAGAAATTGTTGGCCAGAAGACAACAAAGGCTGTTGAGGAGGTGGCTGAGGTATGTGAAAAGCCTCAGGGCCACATAAGATATGGTTCATGTGTGTGAACCAAAAGCTGGGAGAAATCTTAGTAATGAAGAGGATAAGAGATCATGGGAAGATCTCGTGAACTGCCAGGAAGGCATTGAAGAAAATTCAGATTGCCAGGAGGGCAATGAGATGGGATCGTTGGATGATCTTAGAGACTTGCAGGTGAGTAGCGAGGAAATTTCAAGTTGTTAGGTGGGCACTGAGATGGGATCGGCTGATCTCATAGACTGCCAAGTGGGAAAAGAAAGAGAGGAAATCCCATATTGCCAGGTGGGCAAGGGAGAGTAGTTGAGATTGTGTGAAAGTCTCATGAACTCAAGGGAGAGCTCATATCAACGAGGAGAGATAATAGAGGAGGATTAGAGGAATCTCTTGATCATTGGAGGGATTCAGATATTCCTACCAAGCTGCCAAGACGAGTCCAGGGAAGATGTTGTGGGTTCAACAACAGAAGGATAGCCAATAGAGACTATCAAAGAGAAAGAAGAAATGGAGCCGATATCAGAAGTTGCCCAAGGAAAAGAAGAGGAGAACACAATTGAGATGCTCACTCCATGGGAGATGGAGTTGGATATGTTGAAGGATTGGTTGAACAATACAGAACCAGTAGATGACTGCCGAGAGCAGACAGTCATGTAGATGTTAGCAGAGAAGCATTCTGAGGAATCGCTCAGGATTTTCAGCCAGGAAGCTGAACAGATAATGATGACTGCAGTGTTGAGGCATGCAATAGAAGGTGAATTAGAATTCTATTCTGAGGAGCAGCTAGAGAAAGCTGGAGATACACTAGCAGGAGAACCGGTAGAAGTTAAGATGTCAGGAGAGGAAGCTAGGCAACAGCTCAATGAAAAGACTGCAGAACTGAATTTTGTAGCAGGATGGAAAGCTGAGGCCGCAGAGGAATAAAATAGCATGGGGGATCTAGTTTATCTGCCCACTAATAAGGATGAAGAAGTGCATCCTAGGAGACTGCATAAGGAGAGCCAACCATGGGAGCTGCTGGACAAGGAGATTGAGAATATTAGAAGGCTGATGTCGAGGCCAACACTGGAAGTTGTTAGCGAGGAGAAATTGGATAGAAAAGAACCTTCCATAGCAGTAGGGCAACAGATGCAGCGACAACAGTGAGGCAGTGGAGCAGATGGACAACTCCAAAGAACTGTTTGGGATCTAGGGGGATTTTGAATAGTGGTGTTGGGAAGATCATGAACAAGAGCTCATAATTTTTGCAGCTGAGGAGTATGATGTAGGAGAATCACTCCACGTCATCAAGCACCAACCAACCAACATGAATTCAATGGAGAGGAGAGGCGCAACCCTCTCACTTTCAAATTTCAAATTTGAATTTAATGTATTAAATGTTTGTAAGGCCGATAGAGCCAAGCCGTGTTAAGTTGCACATGGCGGGTTTTCACGAAGGACCTGTGGATTGGATTCGTGAGGTTCCAATAAGGATCTGAGAGAGCCACTCCAGCTCGAAGAGAATTTAGAGCAATCCTTTGCAGATCTCGGCCCGAGGGTCTGGGGTCTGTGTCAGGAAATGAAATATCAATCTTTTCTTTGAATTCTTTAAGCACAAAATATGAAAAACTATGTTAGTACAATAATAGAAATTGAACCTTGTAAATAGATTATAATAAAAAAGAAGGAAATACCTTTGCATAAGAAATAGATAGACAAGCTATGGTAAATGTTGAAAGAATCTAAAAGTATTAAACGCATATATACATATATATGTTAGTATATAACAATGAATAAAAGTATAAAATGGGAAAGTTATTTCTAAGAGGATAAAGTACCTCATAATGATGATAATCTGTTGATGATGGTGTTTAGAATGAAAGAAAAAACACTATGTAAATTGGAGTATCAACTACCCCGTATCTTGTCATGGTGTCACCATGACTATTAATTAACAATATTAAGAAAAATAGAAGTATATATACTCTTAGTCACCTGCCAGAAGAGAGATGTTAAACGATAACAGTTTGGAAATAATTGAATTTCCTTATTTAAAAAAAATATTTATTGAAATATATTATTAATAGGGAGGTATCAGAGCTTGGTTAAAAAAATATGACCTTATGAGATCAAAGAGAACATAATTTTTTCTTATATATATATATAAATGATTATAACCCTATAAAGACAAAAGAAGCGATGTCAATTTTTTTTGCACATATCAAAATCAAAACCAAGATTCGTGGATGAAGAACCTGGTAAATCAACACGAAGTGGTCCAAAAATGTATGTGGAACTAAACAATGAACAACCACAAGATAAATCTTTAGGACTATTGGAAACCATGCGTATAATATAAGAAAAATTACAGAGTATCAAGGAAGATAACGAAAAACTAGTCAAGGCTAGTAAAGAACAAGAAGAGTTGAATGAAATCCTACTTAAAAACATGATCGATATGAAACAATACAAGAATGTAGGAAAAACTTCCAGCGATGCAAAAAAATAATTTTCCAATGAAGATTCACACAAGTGTAAAAACCATCCAATGATTAGTGATACAACCAAGTTGTTAACTAAAGGAAGTAGTGAGGACAAATATTAGAGTATCACCTTACAAAATACCGTACCCAAAACCAAAAAAAGGAAATGGCATGAGGAAGGATTGTTTGGTGAATTTAAAAATATTAGACCAGCTAGTTTTGATGGTGAGTTTGAGGACGGAGTAGAAGATATACTTCTGAATATGGGAAAATATTTCCAAATCTATAATTATCCTAGAAATTTGAGGGTTAGGTTGGTTTTGTACCAACTGAACAATAAAGCTTCCATTTGGTTCTAGGATATTAAAACAATGAACAAGATCAAGAGAGGTGAAGTGAATTGTAAATTATTCAAGAAGTATTTAAAAAAATAATATTTAACGAAACAGTAGTATGATGAAAAGGATGAGGAGTTCCATGATCTTAACCTAGGAAAAATGACTATTGAGTACTTTGTCACCAAGTTTGTAAATCTAGTGAGATATGTACCTTACCTTAGACATGAGAAGGTAAAATTTTAGCAGTTCATGAGTTGTTTTTCTCAAGCATACAAGGATAAATTTGATTTCCTTAACCCAAAGATAATGGATGAAGTAATAAGGAATGAAAAAATATGTTTCACTCAATTTCTATAGAGGTCTAAAAATACAAAGTCGTGGAAGTATAAAATAAAGGACAAGTTTGATCCTAGGAAGAAACATTTTAAATATTCTCGACAACCATCACATAGTGCACCAATTAGGAGAAACAAATACNACAATGGACAAGAAAGTGTATCATTTTAGAATAGTAGAAAACCTGCAAATTTGGTTAATGAGATAGTTAGGTCACCTATTCGATGATGGGGTTGCAAAGAACCTCACTTATACAGATATTGTCCTCTAAATAAAAATAGAAATCATGAAGTACACAACATCCAAGAAGAAACAATAGTAAACAACATTGCTAGATGTGCTCATAAGATCAATGCTTCGCTGGAAAATCGACAGGATGACCATAAGTATTCCATGGTGGAAGTAGAAGGTGTGATTAAAAAAAAACATGTATCCATTTTAATATATGTTGGTGCAATTCTAAGTTATATTTCACCTACAGTAGTAGAAAGTTGTAAATAGGAAAAAGTTAAACACAAGAAACCTTGTCTAGTGAAGTTAGCTACCAAAACAGAAAGGAAGGTTGTTCACTTGGTAAAGTATTGTATGGTAAATGCAGATGGGATGGAGAGTAGGTTAGAATTAAATGTTTTAACTTTAGGATCTTACAATTTTCTTATAGGCATGGATTGGCTGGAAAAACATCCATCTGTCGTAAACTATCGTAACGAGGCTTTTAATTTTCTAGATGATTTTGGCCAAGGCATAACAATAAAATGAATACCACAGGGTGTATCGGTAAGACAGATGTTCGCTCTGCAGTTAAAAAGGAATGCAAGGAAAGGATATTCTATATATGTTGTACACATATATGAAAGTAGGAATGAAGTAGTTTAAAATTTGTTAGCTAAGGATCCTATACTGAAAGAGATTCAGGATGTGTTTTCGGAAGAGGTTCTAGGATTACCTCCTAGAAGAGACATAGATGTTACCATATATTTAGTGCTTGAATCTGCACCATTTTATAAATCCACTTACCGGATGAGTACTCTAGAGTTGACTGAACTTAAAGTGAAACTGCAGGAGTTGATGGATAAGAAGTATATCAGACCTAGTGTGTCTCCATGGAGATCACCAATCTTGTTTTTTAAAAAGAAAGATGGAACATTCATATTGTGCATTGATTATAGGAAACTTAACAAGATGAAAATTAAAAATAAGTATCCTTTACCCCACTTTGATGAATTAGTGATCAAGTTGGAGGACCTAAGATCTTCTCAAAGATATATTTACATTCATGGTATAATCAAGTTAGGATTAAAGAAGAATACATTCATAAAACTATTTTCTCAACTAGATATGGACACTATGTGTTTGTAGTAGTACCTTTTGGTCTAACAAATGCACCTACTACATTTATGTGTTTAATGAACAATGTGTTGAGAAAATATTTAGACATGTTTGTAATAGTTTTCATAGATGATCTTTTGATTTACTTGAAAACCAATGAGGAACATGAAGAACATCTAAGAATGGTTTTGAAAACACTTAGAGAACATCAACTATACAAAAGTTCAGTAAATGTGATTTTTATCAGCATAAAGTACAATATTTGGGACATGTAATTTTAGGAGAAGTAATTTTAGTCGACCCAGAAAAGGTCAAAGACAAATCCATAATGGATTGGCCAATGCCAAAGGATGTCTCAGACATCTGATCCTTCATGGGAATCATAGGGTATTATCGTATGTTCATAGAGGTATTTTCAAATTTTTTCTATCCAATAACCTCTTTCTAGAAAAGGGGAATCAAATTTAAATGGACTGAAAAAAGTCTAGAGAGCTTTGAAAATCTAAAACAATTATTGACAAAAACACCTATCTTGAATATAATAGACCCACACAAGGATGTTTTGGTATGTATTGATGCTTCATTAGATGGATTATGAAGTGTATTGTTACAATATGACTATGTGGGATCTTATGAATCATGAAAGTTGAAACCTCATGAAAAAAAATATGTAAAACATGATTTAGAATTAACTGCTATTGTGAATGATTTAAAAATGTGTCAACACTACTTGTTGGGTAGGATATTTATGTTAAAATTTGATAATTGTACTCTTAAGTACTTTTTCAATCAACATAATTTAAATCCAACACAGACAAGGTGTTTGGCCTTCCTAAGTGAGTATGATTTCGAAATAAAATGTATTAAAGGAAAGGAGAATAAGATAGTAGGTGCATTTAGAAGAAAACTAAATGAAAATTTCAACAGTAACATACAAACTGATTTGAAATAGATAATTAAATTAGCAGCTGAAAGTGATGAAAGTTATGGAAAAATACAAGAAAATTTCAGAATAATAAGTCAGATGAGGAAGAACAAAAATAGAGTTGCAATCAAGAAGGTCTAGTGCAATATAAAGGAAGAATTTATGTTCCAAACAACACATATTTGAAAAATTTATTATTAGATGAAGTACATAGGAAACCTTATTCAGAACACCCAAGTTATCAAAACACTATAACCACTTTTAAGAAGGAACAATTTTGTCCCGAAATGAAAATAGATTTTGTCAAATATCTTGCTAGGTGTCTTGAGTTCCAGCAAGTTAAATTTGATCACTGTCACCCAGCTGGATTATTGCAGTCAATACCCATTCTTGAGTGGAAGTGGGAAGTGCTTATTATGTATTTTATTACATTACTACCTACCACTAAGAAGAAAAACGACTCTATAATGGTAGTAATAGAAAAGCTCTCAAAATTTTTGAACTTTATTCCAATAAAATTGACTCACAAGGCCATAAACATTACAAAGATTTTCATGAAGGAAGTTTTAAAAATGCATGGTTTACCCCAAGCTATCATTTCATACAAGGATACAAATTTCACTTCAAACTTATAGAAGACTTTGTTCAATGGTTTGGACACTAAACTGAATTTTAGTACTTCATATCAACCTCAAACTGATGGTCAAAGATAAGGGACTAGATGAATTGTAGCGGATATGTTGTGGGTGTATCTAATGGACTTCCCCAAGAGTGGGAAGATTACCTTTATATTGTTGAATTTGTATATAACAATGGTTATTAGTATTCCTTAAAGATGATTCCCTTTGAGGTGAGATTTGGTAGGAAGTGTCGAACCCCATTTATTTGGGACAACCCATTTGATAGAATTATTCTAGGACCAAATATGTTAAAAGAAATGAAAAATATTGTTTAGAAAGAAAAATAGAACTTGAAAAGTGCACAGGATAGAAAAAAGAGTTTTGTAGAGTTGAAAAGGAAACATACCAAATTCCTTGTAGGAGATCATGTCTATCTAAAAGTCAAACCCAAAAATGGTTCATTCAACTTGGGAAAGAGTTCCAAGATGTCACCATGGTATTATGTGCCATTTGAAGTGCTTTCTAGAGTAGGGAAAGTGGCCTATCAACTCGCACTACCAACCAATTTAAAAGCACACAATGTATTTCATGTTTCATTGTTAAAGAAGTATGTACATTATGTAACTCATATTGTAAATTGGAATGTGATTAAGGTGGAACCATAAGGCGAGTTCCAAGTGGTAACACTACACATTCTTGACAAGAGGGAAACTATGTTAAGGAACCGAGAAATCGCTCAGGTTAAAGTGTAGTGGAGGCACTTTAGTCCCGAGGAGGCCACTTGGTAAATGGAAGAATCCATTAGGAAGGATTATCTATTCCTGTTTCAGAGTTGATATGCTCAGATTGGAACACTAAGGGTGATGTTCAGTTCAAGGGGGGAAGGATGTAATGTCCCTCCATTTATAAATATTTGAATATTTTAATTTTGAGGATTTATGTTGTGAAAAATTATGTTAAATTTATATCATCATAAACATTGATAATGGGGAATATGTTTGGGTAAAATCATGAAGATAGGTAACACTTTTGTTTGTTTTATGACAATTGTTTTTTAATTTTAACAAGTTCTTCAACTTCCGGTAAACAAAAGTATTTCTTTTATTTAGAATTTTACTTTACTGTAAAAACAAAACTTGTGAAGAATTTTGTTAGCTTTCTGCTGACTATTTTTCATTTTTTTTTTATTGAGATTTGATATGTTAATTTGAAAATTGTTTGACAGTATGTTCCTTAAAAATGAAGGGAAACATAATGAGTTATTGTTTCCCACAACAATGTATCCATTATTAAACTTTTGTTTTTGACAAATGAAATATGCTACAACAATCTACAAAGACTCTATTTTGTGATGACTATAGTTTTGAATCTAACGAATGAATATTATAATTTCTATAATTTTTTGAAGTTGACAAATCTGAAAAAGTTACAGATTTTAAACACATGTTTTCCTCCACCATGTATATATTTTAATTTTTACTTAAAAGTAAAATATAAATGTACCTTTTTGAAGAGAACAATTTAAGGATTATGAATATAAATTTTCCACTATGTATTTTTAGAGATATGGATTTTTCATTTCACCAAATCATAATCTCACCTAAAAATATTATGCAGTGATTTTTTATAAAATTAAATAAAATTAGATAAAAACAGTGAAAATGAAAAAAATTATACCCAATGAAAGTAGATTCAATTTTAAAAATGTTGGTATCAACTCTGAAACTAAATTCTGAGTATTTGTAGGAGTTTGCTACCTCCAAAGATGAAGTAATATGGAGAGAATTTGTAGGTTCCTGCAAACAGTCCCATTTTCAGGTTTTCGACCGAAATATTCTTTCGGTCGAAACCTAGTTTTTAACATAATCCGTTAAAAATAAACATTTCAGAAGAAAATTATTTCGGTAGAAATATGCTTACCACAGGAAAATAATTCATTTGAAAAACATTGTACACGAATTTCGAGGGCGTCGTTAAATTTGAGGTGCAAATTTTCGACTGAAACAAATTCCTAGCAACATTTTTCCAGCCGAAAAAATTGCCGCTAGGAGTTTTGGAGACCCGATTGTCACGAAAGTGTTACCCATCTTCATGGTTTTACCCTTTTGTAAATATTAATTTTTATTTATTTTGATTTTACCATAAACCAACTTATTAGAGAATCCAATTATAAATAGAAAACCATTATTCCATGGTAGAGTGAAAAGGGATAAAAACCACCATAGTAAATATTGTCGATGAGGACATGTGTAAACATACTCCCAAATATGTTGGATGTGAGGGAACAAGATAGAAAAAATTTAGGCCAAGAATATTTTGTAGGGTTAGGGATGAGGATAACTTGGAAGATACCTAGGCAAGTTATTCTTTTTTTGTGAAAGGAAGAAGACAAACAAGTATAGAGGAGGAAGGGCATTGTTGAGTACTTGTGAAGAGGAATTGATTTTGATGGTTTTGAGAAACAAACAAACTCTAAATTAGATGGACAAGGTTATTCCATATTTCAGTCCTTATGGAATAATGGTTTAGGCTCGGGGGTGATAGGAACAAGTAATTATGGACGTTTTGGTATATGATTGGGAGGAATTGGATTTTCTACTCACTTTGTTCCTTGGATTTTGAAGCATTCTCAGATATGTGTTACTTCCTTTTATTATTATATGTTAAATTACAACATGACACATATTTACAACAAGGTGTTAAATGTAGAAGTATTTATCTAATTCTGAGTTATTAGAATTTGATGCAGTAAAGAAAAAGAAGTATTTATCTATTTATGAGTTACTAAAATTTGTTGCAGAAAAGAAACATAAGTATTCATATATTTCTAAGTTTACTAGAATTGGATGTAGCAAGAAAATATTTATAGTAAGTATAGTTAAGAGTAGAGGGATATATCTAGTATTATTTTTACTATTAAGGGTTTTTACTACAATGAGAAATAGTTGTAGTATGAATGGTCTTAATCAATAGGGATATTTTTGTATTATAGTTATTGTTGGTTTATTTGCATCTAGAAATATTTAATTACCAGAAGTGTGTTATCTACCTTTAAGGGAACTTTTATTCATAAATCATGCTTAAGAGGGATGAAGTAGTTGCAATATATACATGCTCTCCATACAAAACATTATTTTGTTATGGAAAATGTCAAAAATATGCGTAGAAATCGATTGGATGGTACAAAAGTAATAGTAGATTGCATGCACTCAATATATTCTTATATATATGGATATGTTTCATAGAAACTAATTGAACAAAGAACATAATTCATATATGCAATACACTAGGCCAAACCTCAAATTGTAATGAAAATGTAAATGTACATATAGGCTAGCGAGTCGTAAGCGCACATGTTTTGGGTACATTTTAGAGACAACATACCAGAGGAAGAGTATGCACTCGTTACATAGCTTTGTGTGCACCTGAGCAAGTGCATGTGGATTTTTGTACGTGTGAACCAAGGGAAGAGTGCATGCCCATTTCATCTCTTTGCATGCACTTGAGTAAGTGCACAAGGATTTTCATGCACAAAAACCAAGGGAAGAGTGTGTGCTTGTTCATATATTTGCACACACTTGAATAAGCGTGTGAGGATTCTTCAAAGTGCACACCATACCATGTTTGTAGCCGAGATATTTTGGGGCTAGAGTGCCTTTGCATATATGTATATTGAGGCCAGAATGCCTGTGTGTTTATTAGGCTAGAGAGCCTGGATTTCGAACTAGGCCAATATGTCGATCTTTGTAAAATGTAATTGCACTTAGATATTAATAAAAACATATCACTACACACAGACCAATTAGAAAAAAAGAGATGTGGGGTTTAAAATCCACTAGAAAAGAAAAATGGGCTAAGAGTTATGAAAAGGGAATATTTTAATAATATTTCCAAAAATATAATATGGGATATGTTGGTTGTGGAGCTTGATTATCTTCCTGATTCAGAGGTATTTTTTTTCATCCATGTTTCTACCCTATGAAGACTTTACACCCCAGAAGAATGTCCACTCCTCCACGCGGGGGAGTGCAGGGAGGGTTACCTCCCCTGCGTGGTCCTGGGGAAAGTGGACCCCCGACGGGGTTTCGAGGGATAGTGTTCCCCAAAGGGAAAATTGCCTTGTAAATGTATATTGTAATTTCATAGTAAATCTAGACCGTTCATTATAAGGTCGCAGATCTGACGGTAGAAGTTATGTTAGGGTTTTTTTCCCTAGAATGAAACCCTCTTTTATGAGGGAAATGTATTGCTGCTATGTATCATTGTGAATATTGTATTTTGAGAGAGGATATTGTGAGAGTAAGAAGAGGAAGTTACAATGGGTGT
>JASDQU010502845.1:107988-123310 GCA_032191745.1 Picea mariana | reverse complement strand
CAGGGCCGAACATATTTCTTTGCATCTTTAAAAATTGAGGGCCAATAATATCCCATCCTGAGAATTTTATGTGTTGTTCTCTTATCGGCAAAATTCCCTCCACAAGGGCCATGATGACAAGATTTTAGTAGATCATAAACCTCATCTTCTCTAATGCACCTTCGGATTTCTTGATCAAGTCTTGTGTGGAAAAGACACCCACTTATCCAGCTATACCGAGCACTTTGTTGAATGATTCTTCTTTTCTCCCGGTGGGATAGGTGTGGTGCTAACTTCCCTACAATCAGGTAGTTAGCGATGTCTGCATACCATGGTGAGTGAGCAGATACTGTGAATAGATATTCATCAGGAAATGAATCATCTACTGGGGTATTATCATCAGGTGTTAGCCGAGAAAGGAAATCAACAACTACATTTTCTTTTCCTGGTCTATCTACAATTGTAATATCAAATTCCTGTAATAATAGTAACCATCTGGTGACTCGAGCATTTGTGATAGGTTTGTTCATTAAATATTTGATAGCTGAGTGATCAGTATGGACAAGAGTAGAGTAGCCAGTGATGTAATGTTGAAATGTATTAATAACATAGATAACTGCTAAGAATTCCTTTTCGGTAACTGTATAGTTAAGTTCAATAGGAGTCATATTCTTGCTAATGAAGTAAATAGCATAAGGGAGATGATTTTCTTCTTGTCCCAAGATATATCCTATTGCAGTATCTGAAGCATCAAAGGATATATGAAAGGGAAGTGTCCAATCAGGTCCTCTTAGAATAGGGGTTGTAGATAACTGATGTTTAAGTGTACTAAATGCTTCCTGGCAAGGGTTAGTCCACTTGAATTCGACATTTTTGATCAGTAACACAAACAGAGGAGAAGCTATTTTGGAATTTTTTTTGGTAAATCTTCTATAGTATCCAACATGTCCTAGAAAACTTCTCACCTCTGTTTGGGTTTTGGGAATAAGAAGATTTTTAATGACTTGTATCTTGGATGGATCCACTTGGATTCCTTGAGATGAAATAAAATGTCCAAGCACTATTCCTTCACTCATCATCATATGACATTTTTTTGTACTTAAGGAGAGGTGGGCTTGTATACATTGTTTAAATACTTTCTCAAGGTTTTGTAGTGCTTCCTCAAAAGAAACACCATAAGGGGTAAAATCATCCATAAAAATTTCCATGGAGTCATTAAGCATATCGGAAAATATTCCTATAACTGCTCTTTGAAAGGTTGCTGGCGCAATACATAGTCCAAATGGGAGAACTCTATAAGAAAAAGTTCCCCAAGGGCTAGTAAAAGTGGTCTTATCTTGGTCTTGGGGTGCAATTTTGATCTGATTATACCCACTGAAACCATCTAAAAAGGAGAAAAATTTCTTTCCTGACAAACTATCTAACACCTGATCAATGAATGGTAACAGAAAGTGATTTTTTTGAGTGGCTTTATTTAAGTCTCTATAGTCTACACATACTCTCCATTTCCCATTTTTCTTAGGAACTATTACCAATAGGGAAACCCATTCACTATCCGATATAGGATATATAAACCCTGCATTGAGCAATTTTTGAAGTTCTTCTTTAAGAATTTCTCTTAAATGAGGGTTCATTCGTCGTTGAGATTGGTAAATCGGTTGACAATCTTCCTTGATATATATATACGATGAGTGCATAATTCAGAAGAGATTCCTTTCATATCTATATAGTCCCATGCGAATGCTTCTTTACGTTCAAGAAGTAACTTCATTAATAGTTGTGTTTCAACATCTGTCAGGTTGGGGTTTATGTTCAGTGTTTTGCCAGGTTCAATTTCTACTGGTATACTTTTAGAAGAGATGGTGGCTGATGTTTGAGGTGGGTTCTCAGAGTTAAGGTTTTCTTGGTTATCTAGACTCCAAAAGTGCAGCTAGTTGGTTATGAGTTTCTGGAGTTATGGAGGAGGGTTCACAAATAAAATTATTAATTACCTCATCCTCAGTGGCATCTTTAAGGCTCAAGGCTTGTCCGATAGTTAAGATGGGTTGAGTAGTTTGATCATCAAAGTCTACCCATATAGAATTATCATTATTAATCAAGGGTGTAGCTTGAGGGTAGAGGGTAAGCTGTTTAGTCTCATATCCGTTGGAAATTATCATTGAACCTGATCTACAGCTGATAAAAGCGTCTGTTGTGGCTAGCCAAGGCCTGCCCAAAATTAGAGGGTGGCTCCCCAACTTTGTTTTAGGTTGTAATACCACAAAGTCAGCTGGATAATTCCAGGATTCCACTGAGATAATTAGGTCTTTAATGACTCCTTATGGTTTGATTGTAGAATGGTCAGCTAATTCTAGGATGGTTGGGGTGTCTCTGATTTCATTCTACAGTTGTAACATTTGTGAGGTTTCCAGAGTCATAATATTGATAGCAGCGCCTAAGTCTACCAGAACTTGAGGAATTATTGTTTTTCCAATTTTCACTGAGATGATAGGATGGACGGGATCATCATATTTAACCGGGGGAACTTTACCTGACATTAGTGCAGACAAATCACCCATGACATGAACTGTGAGGGGATCTTTAATTTTCCTACCAGGTTTTTAACACAAATGTCTCGCATAGTCCTGGCATAAATTGGTACATCTCGTAGTGCTTGTAATAGTGGAATTTTGACATAAAGATTTTGTAATCCCCCTAGAAGATTTAAAGTAGGTGGCTCAGGCATTTTAGTCAAAGCTAAATGCTCAGGAAATGGTGGTTTTGCTGTTTCAGCAGCAGTGTTAGAGGATGATTGTACCTCTTCAGGTACATCATGCTTTTTTGTTTCCTCTTTATCAGAAGAGGTAACATCAACAATGATAGGTTCTACTATTTTCCTAGATCGTAAATGAATATCATTGCATTGCACAGGGAAAAGAGAAAGTGTAGGCTGGTTGTGAATATCAATGCACTACACAGATTTATTATTGGGGTTAGGGTTAGGTTGTACAGGTAGTTGGGGCCTCATCATTTGATTGTTTGGTGGGGTACCTGATGGTAAGGAGAGTGGTTGCAGAAATTGTGATTGAGGTAATTGATATGGGAACGGGGGTTGTTTCCCTCTCTGATTTGGATTCCATTGGTTAAGGTACGGTTGTTGTTGTGGAGGCCAAGGAGTCCACATTGATGGATCAACAAAGGGAGGGTTAGTTTGTTGCATGGGTGGGTAATTCATTTGATTGAGGTATTGCATTTGATTATAGGGAGGGTAATTCGCTTGATTAAAAGAAGGATAATTATTCCAACGATAAGAAGATGTAAATGGTATATTAGGATTCATACCTTGTCCCCGTGGCTGCCATTGCCTTCTCTGTGTCAACAAATAGACAGCTTTAGCTTCTTCATCAGTTGGTTGTAATGCTGCCTTGATTCATGGTAAAGAAGGGCATTGTTGAGTTGCATGATCCTTATCACAGATGGTGCAGATTGGCTTTTTGTCCAATATGCATTCCCTTCGTGGATGCTTGTCTCTGCATTTAGAACAAAAGATGGACAGAGCTGCTTCTTCTTTGGCTTGTTTCTTTTGAATCTGCAGGGTATCAATTTGTGAGGCAAAAGAGCTTAACATTTCAATTTTAAAACCTTCAAGTAAATTACATATTTTAGCTCTTGTTGCTCCTCCACTGGCTGATTTTTGAACTCTTGAAAATGTGGTATCCCTGCTATTTGATCTATTCCTTGAACCTCCTCTTGAACATATTTTACATAGGTTAACAATTTCATCATATGATTCTTTAGATATGTCCCCTTTTCCAAGCATATTTAGCATATCTAGACAGTCATCCCTTACTCCTTTTAGTAATATTGTTTTAAGGATATCTTTACTTACATCAGGGTGATTGGATCTTTGTAGATTATACTGTAGCCTTTCTATAAAGTCCTCCAGATTTTCATCCTCTTTCTGTATCATCTTGAATAGTTCCTCTCTTTTTTCTCTTGTTCGGAAATAGTCTTGGTATTTATGTAGGAATTTCTGTCTCATCTGATCCCATGTTGTGATTACATGAATTCCAAGACTCATGAACCATCTTAGTGCATTTTCTTTCAATGTTGCTGGAAATAGATTTAATTTTTGAGCATTGGAAATGTAATCATAACTTCTGCATAATATGTCAAACTCAAAAAGGAATTCATCAGGATCCTCTAAAGATAAACCATGAAAGTTAGGTAAAGCTGAGAGTGGAATGTTCTTCATGGGAGCTACCCCTCTATGAAGATCACCAATAGGAAATCCTAAGGTGGAAAAAAAGTTTTCATCATTTACCTCTTCTTCAGGACCTGCCTGTTCTTCATGATGCAATTCTTCATTATACTCATCCATGGTTTCTTCTGTTTGTTTCCCTGCTATGCTTGCTCTATCCTCAATGTTTCCTGCTGGTTTCTCAACTATCTCAGGACTCCAAATCTCTTTCCCCGTTTCAAAGTTTGCTTGAAAGGAAGGTTGGGATTTTGGTTTCCGAGAGTTTGGTCGTTGAGGAGAAACATATTCAGATTTTGATATAATCTCGTCAATATAAGTCTTTCTTCCTCCCCTTCCTCTACCCCTTCCACCTGTAGGGTCAGTTTCTTTGGGGTCTCCGCGTCCTCTCATGCAATATTTATATTTGAAAGAACATAAATGCTTTTGAAATCTATAATTACCTTCCTCGGCAACATCGCCAAAATGTTGGTCACTGTAATTGCTTATTAACTAAACAATCAAGTGTTACATAAATTGTCAACCCAGGGAAGTTTGTTATTTCAAAGGTAATCACACACTGTATATGCTCAATATCAAAATCAATCTAGAGTTGTAGTAAAATTACATTAATCACACCTTGCCTTGAACAAACTGAAGTTCTACTTTGAATTACAGAAAATCAACCTACCTATTGCAGAGTTCAAAGTTTAAAGAAATAATTATCCGAAGAATCCTGGATTACATTAAGAAATAACAACCTAGGAAAGAAATATTTCAAGATACTGCAAAAGGAAAGACCAACTATTCTGTAACAGAGAACAGGACCCTATTCCCCAAGCAGGAATCTTCAACACCTGTTTCCGACTATCACACTTTCATAAACTCATTACTAATCAAAATGATTGACACACACTAAAGGCTAATTATCTCTTAACAGAGAATATGACCCTATTCCCCAAGAAGGAATATTCAGCACCCGCCTCTGATTACCACGCTTTCATAAATTCATCAAACATAATTACCAATCAGAATGATTAACAGTTACCCAAGCATGAATTATATGAAAACAATGTAACAATCAATAAAGCAGAGTTTCAACAAAACAGAGTTCAGTAAAGTAGAGTTTTAGCAAAGCATAATTTAATCAAGGCATAAACAAAAATAATACTAACACACTACAGAACTAATGGGTGAATCTTGTGAAGAAGGTGGGCCCTCCCTTCTCACAAGATTCCCCAGAAACGAAAGGAACTAGGAAGGAATGCTCAGAATAATTTTTTATTCATCTGTCAACTGTATCATGTTACAATGTCTGAAGTAAACACGTCCTTCTCTGTAATTCCTTTCTTAGCCAAGATAGATCCCTCTAATGATGATTTCTCCTTATTTAAAGAGGAGAATCCCCTCGATACAATTGATCATCAAATTACATGTGCACATACAAATCCTATTCTTAGTCAGATCTAATCTTCTATACTAGAATAGGATATCCTAGTCTCCTGTAACAGAATGCTATTACAATAGTTGAAATGGTTCTAGGTGAGGTGTAGCTGTTGCGGCTGGTGTAACAAATTCTTTATTTATCTTCTTGTTGCTGCTGTTGTGTACTGTTTCAGCATCGCAAATCGCGACTGTTTCAGCAACGAGATTTGTGTTCTGACTATTTTAGCAACGTGGTCTCAAGCAACAACGAAGGTTAATTCTGGCTGAAGGTGTGACTGTTGTGTTCAGTGTAACAACTTCTTCTTTTTGTTGTGTGAATTATTGTTTCAACATCGCAGACCAGAGACTGTTTCAGCCACGGGGTTTGCATGATTTTGACTGTTTCAGCAATGGGCCTTCAAACAACAACAATAATCTGCAGTTCGAACTGTTTCAGCACTTATATATTTCTGATCGATGGTTAAGTATGAGAGTAATGTAAAATTATATGCAAAACAAATTAAACATATAGCAAAGAGAAGAGACGTTATATACCTTTGGAAAGATAGGGTAAGGTGATAATGTAAGCTTAAATGTGAGTGGAAAAAGGATGTAATGGTAGCAAAAAGTGTGAACAAAAAGGTACATTATAGGGTCTTAACAATACACACCCTATCATTTATACAACAAGTGTATACCTAGGTTGCTCCACTACAACCCACGTACATCGGGTTTGGTGCTCAAAATTAAAAATTATGTTAGATTTCCATGCCGTGTCAGGAGGTCCATGATCCTTGACCTTCCATATACTAGAAATGCTCTAAATCATCCCTTCAACTCCATTTGAAGGCTATAAATTGAGCATATCCAAGCCTTGAGGAATTCAACAGTTCAACTCGGAGAACAAAGACACTCTGTAGAAATTTCACTTCATATTGAATCCGCATCCCTTTGTCCTTGAAAGTCTAAACTCCTTGTTCAGCCCCCAAGCTCTGCCTTCTTTGTGATGGAGAGCCTCACTGACTCATTTATATTAGATTTCCTTCGGTGGAGGATTGAAGTGGTGGAGGGACTTAGTTTCTCAGTTCTGATATGTTTCGTTATAGAAGTTTGTCACCTATTTCCTTCTGCTGATTATTTTAATAGAAATACTCTTTTCTCGTCCAATTGATATCTTGCAAATATTTTAATTATTATTCCATGGGTGTATTTGTCATGTATGTTACTGGATTATGCTAATATATATGCTAACATTATATATTATCACCATATTATTGTGTTTATTGGTTGTTGAGGACAAGTTGCAGGTATAAAGCTTTAGGTTGTGTGCTCAACGATGGTCTTCATCGAACGTCTGGATGAGGTAGGATATTAGCCTTATCTTGTTAGCATTTCATTTATATAGCATACTTGGGATTAGAGTTGAATTATGTGTTTCATTACATCTATTTCGGTTTACCCCTTTCCATATAGATATTTTCCTCATAACATTAAGTCATCAACAAAATCCAAACAACACCGGAGCGTCGAAGTGTCGGAATGTCAAAATTATAAAGCATCGAAGATTAAAGGGTAAAACATGTTTTAGTTGGAATAATTAAGGATAAGTAATCACTCTGTAAGTTCTAAATTTGAGATAAACTTTAAAACATTTCAAATGTGATCTCACAAAGCCACGAAGCTCCGAAGTCTTGGAGTTCCAAAGCACTTAAAGTTAAAGAGACCATTAACTGTGTTTAATTAGAATGAAACAATCAATTAAAGGATGATTAATTGCTCCGTGAAATTGGCCTTTGAGATATATTTAGCATTTATTATTCAAAACTCATGAACGTTGAAGCGTCAAAATCACTTATCTTCATTAAATCACGATCATTAAAGGTATATTTAACATGATTGAGGTAAAGGATTTGAAAATCTTATGGCCATCAAGTAAAAAATTTGGCATATTTGACACGATTACCCTGTCATTCGATTAATTGTAAAATTGATTTGTGATTTGTGTTTTCTATTCAATAAAAGCACTTTTGAATTTCATACCATTTCTCTATTCACCTCCAGAACTTTCACTACAATAGTTGGGCTCATAGATTTTTATTTTCTTACACGAGGACTGATATTTGTAAATTATGGCACTGCGTAAAGAAACAAGAAAGCAAGATCCATTTTCAAAAGACCCAAATCCAAATTCAGACATTTTTTCAGACACTACCACTCTCCTGACAGACTTTATTAAATCATGGAAGCATGCTTATGAAATCTTGGAGCAAGAAAATTCCCTCCATTCTAATGAATCAAGAAGAGGAGAAGATGAGTCAACCGTAGACAAGCTTAGAGACGTGGCTAAGTCAGAGATTCACAAGGTCGTAGCACAACCAAAATTGTTACCATATACATATATGATACGTTGGGCCCTATGTCACATTGACATTCTGACCAGAACCATCTATAGTCATCAGAGGACCATTGTTGGCTCATTTCGACCCGAAGACATTCAAGTAATATATAAATTAGCTTTCACCCCCAAATATATTTATAATGCATCATTTATAATGAAGTTTGAGAATGATGAATGTGTAAGTTATGATAGAACTCTCCATGATATAGGGAAAAGTTGGTGGGGAAATGAAAATAAATTCAAATATGATAGCCATGGAATATATTCTACAACCTCCTATGATGCCCATATTATGTATACTTCCATGATGCTTTGTAGAATGTTCGGGAATAAAATCCCTATGCATTTTACTATAGATTGGGTTCCTATAATCCATGAAGTAGGAGAGGGTTATATTTTGATTGGGGAAAAATATTTTCGGATAACCTATCCAAACAAATAGAGGATCACATAGCCCAAAAATCCAAAGGATAGCATGCTCCTTTCTATATGTCTACATATATTATGGGACACAATATGTTTCAGAACCCCATTTTCTCTTATCAATTGGAGTTGGACTCAAACTGTCACCGAACCTATACACTTCTGTCATTCCAAGTTATGGGAGAAAAATGAAAAGGATTTTTTTATGAGAATTGTCACAATATGATCATTCCAATCCATGAAGCTATTTATGGTCAACCTCCTCCTAGAATTTCAAAAAACATTATTGGGAATTTGGATGCTATTGCAGACTGGTACATTGAAGATAGTTTTTCTTATATTAGAGTGTTTGGATATTTTTCATCTCCACATGCTCTGCCCAGATTCCTACCAGACAAACTTATTTGCAGAGAAGTATCCTATCAGACAGTTTCAGGAGGCATCACTAAAGAACTAAAAGTTGCCTAGAAAAGGGTTTGGTTGGCCTTTCCCGTACAGGTTGGTATATTCACATTATCAGATTTTGGGCATGCTAAGGTTGAAGTCTTAGCCTTAGATGATATCAAATTAGTTGACAATGAATTCAAGAGGCATGAATTTGGCTCAGTTTAACATGAAGAGATACATACACAAAAATTCACATTATGACGAATTTTTCAGAGGGGTTAGATCATATGATGAAGTTATATCAAGATTTCAAAGTCTTGTTGAATAAGAACAATTAGGTTTTCTCATCTTTCAAAAGCACATAAGGATCAGTTTACCTAAGATCTTGTGGGTAGGACAAATTCTTAGTCCAAATCCAAATCATCAAATCCCAAGCAACATGACTTGCCTAAGGTCAAAACTAAAGAACTGGAAAATACACCATAAATATTTCCCAAGGATTCAATAATTACAGGGATATCCATACCAGGTAAAAATGATCAAGAATTATTAGCATTGTTCGAATATTTCATGAAACATGGGAATATATTTCCTTGGTTATTGACAAACACTAAAACTCATTTGGAATATGTCACAAACCAATGGGAATCCACTACACTTACCACTCCCATATCATCCGTAACTCCCCTATAAACAAGTTCTGATTTACCTAGTTCAGAGGTTATAAATATAAATGACCTAACACCTATTGAACCTGAAGAAATGCCTTCATCAGATTTCTTCTTCTTCAAAAAAAGGAAATCTATCATACAAAAATAATCTTAACAGAAAGGGGGTTTCATTACAAAGAAACAAAGAATGGTATATGATGGATAGGGACAGAGTGACCCTAAATTCGCAAAGCAAGTAGGAGACTCACTATGGGCCTTTGCAACATCCAACTTATGGTCAGTGGATCAATTGAGAAGACAACTTGACTAGAAGAATATATTGATAGAGTAGTTGCATAATGATATGAAATAGATAGAATTCATTGCCAGAGAAAAGATCAATTTTGAAATAAATCAATTCAAACAGGGTTTCGAGTAGCAGATAAATCAATTAGAGGAGAAATTGAAGATAATTTTTCAGAATCAACACTTAAATAAAAATATGGTGTCAGAGAGAGATATATTCATAAATCAATTGAAAGCTTGAATAGTCACAATTGAAAGAACAATAATTGATATTTCTTTCTTCCATAAACAAGCATTAGAAATAAATGAGGGATTGCAGATTGTTCAACAAAACTTCTATGAAAGATTGGATACTATCCAAAAATATTCTCAGGCAATCAATGGTTCATTACAGAATATTGATGACAAAGAGAAGGAATCTAGTATGGCTAAATCCAAATTTCAGGAACTTATAGGGTAGAGGAAAAATCTCAATATACCAGGATTTGTTTCTTTTTCAGAAATTGAGCAGATAAAAGGAGAAATAGCCATAAAAACATGGTAAAACAATCTTGAAGAAATTAAAAGGCTAGCTAAAGAAGAAAAGAAAGCTTTCTTGATGCTCTTTTAGTTTTTGATTCAGATATGGCAGAAATTGATATCAGTAATATTCATGCTTTCATTCGGCAAGTTGAGATTGAAAAGAGAAAAGAAAATCTAAAGAAAAACATAGAGAACATGCAAAATGATATATTACAAGTAAATCATGTCGACTTGCAAATATTAAATGATCTTGTGGTGAAACAAAGTCTATAGTATCAAATCACTCAACAAGCGGCAGTCAAAATTCAAAGAAATCTATCAATGGTACACGAAAAGGTTTTTTCCTTTGAATTCCATGCAAATATTGAACCCCCCTGTTGGTCGTTGACCAAGTTTTGGAGATACTACCTGTTGGACCTTGACCAAGTTTTGGAGATCCTTGGTCAAGTTTGACCTATTTTGGGACTTCGACAGGCTATCAAAGACGAAGCACAAGTCGAAGCAGAGATCTCAGGATCTCGGCCCCTTTTAGGGATTTTTGGGTTTTGGGCTTTTGTAACAGGTATGGGAATGTCGCCCCATGGGTTTACCCATGTCTAGGCCCTTTTGTAATGTATACATAGAAATCTAGGTGATGTAAGTAGGCAGTGCTAAGGGTAAGTGAAGGCCATTGTGCTAAGTGCAAGTGATAGTTGTAAATGCTTTGTGCATACTGTGTGAGAATTGCAAGGCTAAGTGAAAGTTTTTATAAGAGACTGTGTAAAGTATTCGTGTTGTAACCTAGCTCAAGGAAGGAGGATCTGGCGTAGTGTGCATAGATCTTTTTTCCTATGCAGAGTAGGATCTTATGGATCTGTGCATGTAGATGATTGATAGAAAGAAATAAAAAGAAGAAGAGTTGTTGGACGTATCCCCAGGCTGGGGGTGAACCACGTATATCCCATGTTGTGGTTTCTTTGTGCATTATGGTTATTTTATGGTTCATATGATTAATGCTTAGTGAAATTATGTATGCTTAGGCGAATATGATAGCTTAGTGCCTAATGATGTGAATAAGATGCTACATCTTATCTATGTTGATGTGCTTAGTGTTTGAATGTGTTGAATCTTGTTGAATACTACGTTGCGATGTAATTAGGTTTTATCTACGTTGTAGACAAAGGCTAAGTACTAATGAATGAAAAACGCTAAGTGCTCTGTTAAGGTGTTGTAATAAAAGATATGTGTCTCATCTAGGTTGCATGCATCTAAGTCCTACAACCATCCCTACCTCTACCTTGGGTGAGACTTCATCTTCTTCGTAGGTGTTGCCGAAAAGGCTGGTAGTTAGGGTTTTGTTGGTGCATTGTTGAAGCGTTGAACCCTGGGTCTACCCCTGTGCCAACAAATGGTTCCATTGTCGGGACCTAAAACTATGATTGTTGGGAACTGAGGAAAATAAATAAAGATTTGTGCATAGATATGTTGCTTTAAGTACGCAGTATTCTACTTAACTGCGAAGCTCTGTGCTAAGAAAGGAATCAAATCTGAAGAAAAAGAGGTAAGATTAGTGAAATTGTCTGTCAAAAGGAGGTAAGATCTGAAATCTTTATGCTTTGATAAAGGTAAGATAAGTGGAAATTTTCGTTTTGAAAGTATGGATCTAGGTATGTTTGATAAATTTTGTCCTAGTCTGAAAACTAGGGTGCAACTAGAAGAATGAAGGTTTGATATGAGTAGATATGATAGAAATAATGAAAGATATGTTACTCCTATGCATAGAAAGAATGTTTGGACTAACAAATGGATGCAGGATCCTAGGAGGAAATTTTTGCAAGTTAGCTACTATGATCTTAGTGCATAGTACAAGAAAGGATGGGGATCATTTAAGAGAAAGAGAGGATTAACTCATTGTTACAGTTGCAGAAGACCGAGACATCTTGTTAAGGCATGCCTTGGTATAAGACCTAGTTGTCTTTGTTGGCATAGGGGCAGACCCAGGTTTCAACGCTACAACATTGCACGAACAAAACCCTAACTATCGGCCACTTTTGGCAACACCTATGAAGCAGATGAAGTCTCACCCAAGGTAGAGGCAAGGGTGGTTGCAGGACTCAAGTGTATGCAACCTTAGCTAGGACAGAGATCTATGATTACAATACTTAATAGATCACTTAGCACYGTTAGTTCATCATTATTTAACCAATATCTACTTCGCAGATAAAACAGAGAATTGCAACATTCACCCAAATCTAATGTATTTAAGCACTTAGCATATATGAATAGATCAGATCTAGTAGATTCAAGAACTAAGCACATTCACCTATATCAGATCTAGCATCCAAAGTCATCATCAACAAAAAGTACAAACAAATATATCTATCTATATCAAAGCACTTAGCCAGTAAAGACATAAACACATTAGAACATCACACAAAGCAGAATAACATAGTCTTTACATGATTCACCCCCACCCTAGGGATACGTCCACCAACTCTTATTATTTATAAGCTTCAATCAATCATCTTCATGCACAAAAACACAAAATCCCTACTCTGCATAGGACAAGAGATCTGTGCGCACCTCGCCAGATCCTCCTTCCCTGAGCTAGGTCTATCACAAAGCCTTTCACAGTCTGTTGCAGCCACTTGCACTTAGCTCTACAGGTTTCTCACAATATGCACAGAGAATCTACAAACCATACGTTCACTTAACACTTAGCTTATAGACCTTGCTACTTATATCACCTAGCTACTTATTTATACTTTATAAAATCAGCCTAAACATGGGTAAACCCATGGGCCAAATTCCCATACCCATTACATATTCCCAAATCGCAAAAAGGACCCCAAAAGGGGGCGAGATCCCATGATCTCTGCTTCATATTGTGTTCCATCTTCGACAGGTTGTCAAAGTACCAAAATAGGTCAACTTGAAAAAGGATCTCCCAAAACTTGGTCAAGGGCCAACAAGCCCCCAACACTCACCTATGACTCGTCCCGAGTCACTCTGGTCTGACTAGTTCTGCTTCGAATGCCTTGAGCTTGGCTCAATATACTTCGACTTGTTTTTTTGCTATGACCTCTTGTTCAACGAACTCTTGGATGACTGCATCGTTGATAGGACCCTCTAGACGTTGTTCAGTTGTAGTGACAACCTGCTCTAGCTCCGCTCCTTGGCCTTCTCCCTTTGTCTTGTATGGGTTGAAGCCTCTAAGTTACTTCCATAAATCTTCTCTGGATAGTATGGATTTTTTTATTTTCGAGTGCATTTCTCTTGGGAGCGCTTCATTCTTTCCACAATTCACAGGGACTGTTGGATTACTGAGAGGGGGGGTGAATCAATAATCACGTAATTATAATCCTTTTTCTTCAAATGTTATATCAATGTAGAATTATTATCCAATAATGAGAAGTAATAAATAAATAATCACACATATGCACAGTACACCAGTGTTTTACGTGGAAACCCAAATCAGGAGAAAACCACATAATGCTTTTTCTTATATGTCTTGAAGAATTACATTCATTGGAAGCACCAACTTTCTTTGTTTTTAGCTGCAACTGGAAGGAGGCTCCAACCTCCTAGTTTCTCAAGCTACAACCCGAGGGAAGCTCCAACTCCCCAAATATCTGGCTACAACTAGAAGGAGGTTACAACCCCCAATGTCCTCTGGCTACAATCGGAAGGTGGCTACAACCACCTGTCCTTGCCCCATCCTGCCACCCTGAAGTAGAAGTAGAATGATGGAACCACTGTCACACTATCACTGTGAGATATACTGCTATAAACCTGTACCAATAAGTCTGAACCATGCATCAACCTGTACCTCAACCTGTAATCAACCTGTAATCAACCTGTACCATAAACAAGTGCATCAACCATGCACCAACCTGTAAACAACCTGTACCATAAACAATTTCATCAACCATGCACCAACCTATACTCAACCTGTACCATAAACAAGTGCATCAACCATGCACCAAACGGTAATCAACCTATACCATAACCAAGTGCATCCAACCATGTACCAATTATGTTCCAATCATGTGTCAACTACTCATAAACTATGAATCATCAATATTTACCAACATCATCNATTCCTGCAAACCTTCCTTAACTTTAACAGCAAGAGACTAGCATTTTCATCAAACTTTTCTTTACTCTCACATGCCTAGTTTTGGATTAGTCAACAACCCTAACTTGAAGTAATCATAACTTTGAACCTGCAATGTATAAAACTATGAAACTGATATACAATGTTCTTTAGTGTGTTTTATGAAATTCCTCCAAGTGGCACTACTTGGAACCTCTCAGAAAAGGAGTTATAGCAAAAATGACATACCTTGCTGAATTCTAGCTTATTCTAGAGAGCGACCTTGTAGAGCGTGCCCCACACAAAATATTTTATGAAATGATATGAAACAATTACAAAGAATACTACAGACTGCAACCTAACCAATACATTTTGTCTCACTGAATTTGGATCTGTTATGAAGAATTTATGACGTTTTTACCCGAAACACCTGATTTTGACTAGTTTCAGGACTGGCCACAAACCCTATTTTCCACAGAGTGTAACTCCCAAAATACAACGACCCACAAGCTGAATTTTTAATCACAGATACTTGGATATGTTTTATCACTTGTGTAGTAATTTCAGGATCTGAATCATTATAGAAACAAAGTTATAGTGAAAATGGGGAGATGACCTGAAAATAACATACCTTAGAAAGCACCATCAAAAGAATTTATCCTTCCTTGCATTTCGGCCTTCTTTTCTTCATTTTACTCAGAATTTAAGCTTAGATATTATTCAATATGCTCAATTTTGATTCAAATGAGGGAGCCTTGCCTCGTATTTATACTCTCCAAGTAGCTTCCTTAAAAACATCTTCTAGGTCACTTGGCCCCACTTTCCTTATTTTAGGGTTGGGTCCACTTCTAATTTCTCCATTAAAATTATTATTGAAATGATTTATTTTGTATTCACTTTGAATTATAATACACTCATCACTTCAATTTATTATTTACCTT
>JASDQU010502845.1:67738-78907 GCA_032191745.1 Picea mariana | reverse complement strand
ATCCAACTGTCATTTCTTTGACCGTTAAGGTACATTTTAACTCTGACAGTCTGACATTACCTCAATCTGACATCATCAGTTAATTCTTGCTTCAGACCTCACCACCTTCTCCTGCACCGCCTTCACTAGTTGTGTCTTCTAACCGCCTTCTGTTGCACCATACGATTATGAAGAACTTAAAGACTTTTCCCAATTCTTCATTCTCTACATTAACATCTAGATTTATATGGTTGTTTTTTCCATTCATTCACCATTGAGAATTTGGAAGAATGCTCAAATTTATGGAAGGTGGTATCATGGTGGTCATTGCCTGTATTGTCGTTGCTGGAACTACCATGGTCACAATATGTCACTAAACTAAATTCCTATTATTCGAAAAGGGGAAGTATAGTCTGTGCACGCCTTCAGGGCCTACTGCGTGGCCAAATATTGGACACCTTCATTTGTTGGATGTGAACCGACCTCTACATGCTATAGCCCGGATCTATGCCAACATTACGCTCCTCAAAGTTGGCTTTCGCAAAGTCTTGGTAGTGGGCACATGGGAGCTATCCAGAGAGTGTCTCACCATCCACGACATGAAATTCCCCTCTAAGGACCCTTTCGACTATGGAATGTTGGGAGAGTGGTGGTCGAACGACAACCTTCCCGACAACACTCTAGAAGCAGACCTACTGCTCGAGGTTCGATTGAGTGACCCTAAAAACGTTTTTTTCATATATATATATATATATATATATAATCTCATGACAATATTACAAAAAAACGTTTTAATGGTTGTTGGATTGGATACATGTCAACAAAAGGATTACTAAGGAAATCGTTCATAAGCATACCTATAGTGGATTTTATAACACCGATATGGAGCCAAGAGTTTCACTGGTAAGTTCAAATCTCATGGGCTTTACTCAATAGAATGGGCTATTCTGGAATCTAAACCCAAGTCCACCCATATTCTCTATAATGCTTTCAAATAACAAAACCCAAGTCCAACCCATCCCTTGTTCTCATTAATGATTTTCAGTGGTAGAACCTTAGCCCACCTCATTTTCTCCTTAATACCTCCATGTTTCAAGACCCAAGCCCACCCATGTTTCCCTTAATGCCTTCCATTTTGCCTTTTTTGATATGGGTGGTTAGAGATTGCACTCAACACCTTACTATATAATTGGTGATGGGTCACATCAGCTTGGCGGCCAAAGGTAGGTCTTGGGTTCAATTGAGACCTTGTGTAATTCCCAATATTCTCAGCTGAGAAATTTGTGTACGACTTGTTTTCTATCAATCTTAATTAACACCCTGTTCAATTTCCAATATTCCAAACTGACAAATTTGTGTAGCTTTCCAGGTGATTCAGGTTCCATTAATTACTTTCTATTAAGTATATGCGCCTGATTTTGGAAGTTCTAGTAAGTGTGAATGAAAATTAAAATGCATGTCAATGCTTCACGAGATCGTCGACGTTATCTTGGCCACTCTTTGCAACAATAAAAGAAGGTTAAAAAAATATTAAATTAATGGTACAATATGCTTTAATGGTTGTTGGCTTGGATGCAGGTCGATAGAAGGACCACTGATAAAATCATTCACAAGCATACCTACAACATATTTTATAACACCGATCTAGAGAAGTACCTACAAGAACAGGGGAAATCTGAAGTGATTATAATGGGAGTGATGACTAATCTGCATTACAATAAAGTATTACAATTTTTCCATTTTATTATTTAAACATATGTTTTTATAAATCTAAATAAATTTAATAATTAAAAAATCTACGGGTATTCAGGTTTAATTCTTCTTAATGGAGTAGGCTAACTCGGGAGCAAATAGACCTGCTTTTCAGGCAAACAAATGGGCTAGAATTCGACCAGATTTTTAGGGGTAGCCTAAGTTTCACACGATCAAAGATCCTTGCATTTCAGAACCTTAACCCAAGGGTTTTTCCCCATTTTAAACCAACCTAGATGCTCAGAAAATCGACCAGAGTTCTAGATTGGCCAAAAATTTAAAACCGGACCGCCAGAGGACCTGCCGAAAAGGACACTCGGGAGGGAAGATTGCTCCCAAGTTAGCCTACTCCCTTCTTAATTAGTAGATGGCTCAAGATGCCATACAATTTTGATCTGCCACCACATTAACCATGATGTTGACACATGATGTATCTCAAACTCCATGGATTCTTGAAAGAGGAGCCCAGATTTCTAGTTCATAATGGAGTGGGCTAACTCGGGAGAAATCTCCCCTCCCGAGTTACCTTTATGATAGGTCCTCCAATGACCCACTTTTAAATTTTCGGTCAATCCAGAACTCTGATTGATTTTCTGAGCATTTGGGTTGGTTTAAAATGGGGCAAAACCCCTGGGGTAAGGTTATGAAATGCATGGAACTTTAATCCATGCGAAACTTAGACTACCCCTAAAAATCTGGCCCGATTTAGACCCGAAAATTTGCCTGAAAAGAAGTTTTGTTTGCTCCCGAGTTAGCATACTTCGTTCATAATACAATGTTGACACATTGCATGTCTCAAACTCCATGGATTCTTAAAAGCGGAGTCTAGATTGCCAACTCATAATGCGCGGAACCTTAGATTTTGGGTTTCTGACTTAAATAATACAATGTAGATTAAATTAAAATTAAAATTTCATTATATTTGAAATTCAAAATTATATTTTAATATTAAATAATAATAACATCTATTGAGATTCATTTTAATTAAATAATAATATCTGATTAGACTAGTTTTAATTAATTATATAGATTCATTTTAATTTATTCTTCATTTATTAAATATGAAAAGAATAAATTGTCGAACTCTTCTAATTCAAAATTATGTGTTAATATGGAAAGGATACACAAATTTAATGTCCAAATTTTATAATTCAAAATTATATTTTAATATTGAATTATTATTATTAATTTTTTTTTTATTATTTTTTTAAATATTAAATTTTATATCAATATAATACTTTGGAATGGTAAACAATCTTATTGTCTATGACAAGAAACCTTTCAAATTCCTTCGAAGGTAAGTGCAATCCTTCAAATTCTTAAGCCCTCCTCTCCCTTGTGTTCCAACACAGGAACCAAAGTTGGAGAGGAACAAAGGTTTTTATTTAATATTTTTTCTTTATTCCCATTCAAATGCAAAGAATTGAGACACATATAAAGTATTTATTTGAACATTTGTATTCTTTTTTTTTTCACATTTTGGGCCCTCTCTTTTTCTCTTTCAGAGGAATATATATCAAGGTCTTGAGTCTATGGGATATACATTCTATCTTTTTAAATTGTACAATTTTTTTACCAATTACAGGAGATCATCATCAAAATAGTGTACCAACAAAAAATAAGATTATTTTAATCCAATATATTTATGATTCCAATTATCAACATTCACATTCGTCTATTTAGAGAGTATGCTAATATTTTGATTTTTGATGACATTTATTTATGAAAAGTAATTATGCTGAAGGTAGATTTTAGTGTTAGGTTTTCTAAAACCATATTTTTTTGGTATTTCACCATAAAACCATCTACACACAAACTAATAAAACCATCTTCACACAAATCAGGTAACAATCAAATTGTTGTTGTTGGGTTCCTTCATCATCCATCAAATCCAAAGTCGATTTTGTTGTCGGCCCTACTTGGAAAGCGAAGATCGATCCTACTTGGAGGTCCTGAGGCCGAGTCTTGTTCGGGTTGATCTCAAAAGTTTTGAAGATGGGTAGACTGGAAAAGTGAAAAGGCTTGAATTCCTTTCCCTTGCTATGATGTTATTTCCATAAATCAATCAATCTATGGCATAGGTGAAGAGAAAATAGTTACGAAATGATATTGATCATCTGGTTGAAAGAGGAGGGCGCATATCATGATGACTTTGTAAATATTAATTTAATAAAATATACTTGCAAATTAATTATCATTTCACATAGTTTTTTTGTCACTGATGACGTCTGTTTCGTGGTCATCCATCATCCGACGACTCTCATTTGTAGCAGTGAGGCAGTGGAGGGTTAAGAAGGTGTTATAAGCAAAATATGTCCGTAGGGACAAATCCAACCTATCCGGCTGTGAAGCCGGTTACAACCCCTTTGGTAGCTCGACACGAGGCAGAGACTACCTACACCTTAGGTGATCCTTCGCCTGAGGTGGTAAATAAGGGGAAAAAATAAAGGTGAAATACTTATAAGAAGTCGTTCTCAGGACCACCCACCCTGGGTGTTATCCTTCCTTAGCTTCTTGGATGGCCAAAATGGCCTGGGGGGTGAAAACTATGGGCAGTGGGATGAAAATGCGTTTGCTGATTTTTAGGACAATGAACTAAATACAGCGGACAACGAGTTGTTCACTTTCTTAAAGCATCGGAAACTATCCCATAATGGGTTGCCGAGGTAAACCGGTATCCTGGGTAATTAACCAATGAATGCTTTGAGTAAAAGGGTATGAAACAATGGTGAAAAGGGGGCTTAAAAGCTACAGCCAAGTACTTTTAAATGACTATAAATTGCAAACAACAAGTGGTTCGAAGCTTTCAAGGCAGGGAAACAAGCCCAGAATGGCTTGATACCCCCCGGGGTGACCCGAGAAGTGATCTTGGAAGGTTGTTAAATCAAAAGTGGGTTGTAAAAGTGGATGAATAGCCTTGTAACAAGCTGTTACAGCTATGATATAAGATAAATTATTCACAACTTCAAAATTGTTTCGTGAGTGAAAAGGTGGACTGACGAAAGGTTGACTTTAAAAGTATTTTATTGGTCAATTTTTGTTTTTAACACATGCCTTGGCCACCACACTGTTTTGAAGGTTATCCCAATCAGGCAAACACATCCCAGAACTGTGCCAACCAGTATAAGAAGAGTAGTCCTAGCAGACCATGGTGCTTAGGTTGAAGAGTGCCCCATGCAGTTTAGAGAAGCAGGGATTAGCCACTTCTCGTCAGTAGCGCTTTCGGGCTCTTAAAGCTGTTTGGATGGAAGAAAGATACCTATGAAAAGGAAGAGGCTCAGGACCCCCCTAAAGAGGGTTTTTGCTGATCTTACCCAAGCAGAGTAGTATTGCAACCGAGCTAAGCTAATCAACTCCTTGACCGTGTGGTACTAAGGAAAGACCGCTCAACTTGTACTAACTAGACAACTTCCGAGAGGCTCCTGATGAAGACTCCCTGGCTTTGACTCTTAATATTCTACGAAAATGAAATTGCATAAAATGAAATATCAGGCCATCCACGTGGCGAGGTCACGTCTTACTTTTACAAGTGTGCCTCTTGGTTACTGAATTTGAAATCTATTTAAAACTATATACATAAAACAAGTAAATAGATAGGTGACATATATGTCACAGCTAGATAATATGTATATGTAAATATCTAAATAATATAAGTTTTTTGTTTTCTGTGTATGGGGCGGACCCCTGAATTATTTTCAAGTTTTTTTGCAGCGTTTTTCATGTATTTAGCTTGTTGATTTGGCATGGGGCCTTTAGGGGCAGTCACCTATAGATTAGTGAGCGAAAAGTGATACAGTGAAAATATAGCAAGGTTAGATAATTACAACATGACAATTACACCATTCAACCCAAAAGAATGGGTTGAGGCTCTTTGCGAACGACAAAGCCGCCATATGCATGAAAGCCCCAACTAACTCCTTGTGTGGAGATTGAAAATTTAGTGTTTGAAATTTAAAAGGTGTGATTGTTATCTACACAAGTATTAACCAGATTTTTAACATGAATTCACAAGTGAACCATTCAAACTACCTACACAAATCAAACATATAAACATTGGTATGTATATCAGAAATTTTTGGAGTGAGTGCAAGTGATAATCAAAGTGTATATGAGAGTGATTGGGTAGGATTTGCTGATCAAAATGTGTGTTTTTCTTCGCTGCCCTGCTAGCCCCTTTGCCTCAAACAGGTCTCTAGGTGGTCCCCAACCTCTTAAGAGAAGCAGAGTGGGTGACCAGTTGTATCCTTGCAGGCAAACAACGGAATTTTAGTATTTATGCATGGAAAAACTAAAATAAACATAACAGAAATTTACACATAAGAAGTATATAACAGTCAACTAAGATGGTTGTCCCATGGGGGGAAATTGACCAAAATGATCAATTTTTCTATTTGGGGCAGCAAGGTTAATGGTAAGAAAACATAACAGAAATATACATAAATGAAAAGATAAAGCAAACAAGTATAGACAGCCAGCTATGAGGTCTATTTTAGGGTTCTCCTAAGGGGCCCTAGGACTCCCGGCCACTAGCTAAGGCTGAAAACAATTGAATACTTCAGAAAATCTGCACTAAAACACATTAAACAAATTAAACCAAGTTGTTAGAAGATGAAAGTGAGAAAGTTAAACCCAAGAAAGAAACAACACACGCCTAGCTAACCAATCCCTCCTGGAGATAGCTAACATAACAAACATTTACCCCTACCCCTCAACCCTTAACTAATAAGTGACACATCCAATAACTAAAATTCAACAAGTATCACACACACAAAGAGTCTTATAAATTTCAGCAGAGCTTTGTTACTATATTCATCCTCGTTTTTTACAATGCCAACCCTCTTATTTATAAAGGAGAGGTGAAGGCTTAGGGTTAGGTCACAAGACACTTGTCACTTTTTGAAAAGTGACAAGTGGACCAACCCTAAAGTATTTTTTGTCTTTTTACAAAAAGCAACCTTATCCTAAAGGCATCTTATCCAAAAAAGGATCTTATCCTAAAAGGGAACCTTATCCAAAAATGGGATCAAATCAGATTTGACTTGACCCTTCAATTACATAGTAATTACATGCCAAAAGTAAATCATGCGAGAGTTCATAATACAAAAAGTCATTTTTCATAAAATGAAAAAGCTTGATATGCCACATCACCATTTGCCTTGGGATTTATGCCATCCCAAAGGCTCTTTGACTGCTGCCATGTTTTGCAGCTATAGGTGAAGTGTTTTAGGACAATACCCGGCCATCCATGGCTATCGGATTCACCGGAATGAAGACCCAAGGTGTGGGGAATTGTTGAGTTGCTTTGGAGGGAAAGGGGACTTTGGGCTTTGGTCATTGTAAGTAAGGAAATGCCCGCTGTTCAAGCACCTTTCAGACCTGATTATGCCCCCCCTTTGTTGCCTATAAGTTTCCTTATGAGCTAGCTAAAACATGGCTCTGATGAGGACCCCTTCGACCTGAACTTTGAGAGGATATTCCTTTGTACCAAATAGCCACAAATCTATTCTTGACTATGCCCATGCTGTAGCTCTGTCTGCTACCTTTCCGCTGCCTTTCGTTTGGCGCAAATCTAACTACGCATGAGTGAGATATGGCCCAAGGAAGGTACGTGGAAGGAACCGACCATGAGAGTAATCAAGGAAGATTTTGAAGTTGGGGTAAAATTATGGGCTAGACACCAGAATCGACAAGCTTCTACTGGCCTGTATACTTGTAGCTGAAATGAGTTTCCCTCACTAGGCCCAATTTGATCTCAGAGGCCCCCAATTAGGCCTCTTTTCGGTGCATGCTTGTAGGGCCAAAAAGGAGTCCCTGTCGCTCTGGGACATGCCATTGAAAACTTGGGATGAATTTTCTGAGGAGAAAGTCATGGATGCATTCTGGACTTCGTCCCGATCGTTTTGACTATTTACAGGCAAAAATCAGACTCCGTACTGGGAAGTTATGCAATTAAAACATCCAGTAACTCTTAGGGGGGGGATTTAAATTATAACATATAGTTCAAAACCAATTTAAAATTTGTAATGTCCTCCACCTCTTAGGGAGGTGATGAGGAGAGTCAGTGGCCTGGGCACCCCCACTAGGTCATAGTCTCACACTGAGGGGGGAGGTCAACTAAATTAAAGTTATATTTTTAAGTTGACTTGAGAAAGGAAAAGGATAAAAGGAAGGAAAGGTATCTCAACAGAAGAATAGAAGTTAACCCTGGGGGTTAACCTAACTCAACAGAGGATTAAAAGGAAAAGTATAAGTAAGAGGCTAGGGTGCACCTATTATTCATTCTGGATTTGGCATATTGCTTGTTATTACTCTTGAGCATTCAGTTTGGGAGTTTTGCTGTACAAACCCTTGTGAACAACTCAGTGGTGAAACATCCACTCACATTGTTCCACAGCTTGGTCTTGGGGATGAAAGATTCATCCACACCATTCTATTCTCAACATATCTCTTCCTAGTGCTTCTGAAGATAGCAGGGCCATACTGCTTGAGGAGTTTTCAGCAAGGGCACATCATCTTGAAGAGAAGGGCTTGATCTAGCCAATCATAAGGAGCGTTGGGCATTTCATCAGTTGGGTTTTACTTGCAGGTGCTCCACCATCATTTTGAGTGATTTTTCGGGGAGTTATCACCATCAGACATTTATCTTCAGACTGGGACGATTTGGAGGTAAGGAGGACGTCCCACTATTTTGTATTTCTCAGATCTAGAGAGATCCGCTTGAGATATGGATTTGAAACTTCTCCCATAGGGTTCTCATAGCCCGATCTATATTCTTGGAGAGTTTCAGATCATTTGGAGGCCTCCTTCATCAGGGCTGAATTATCTAGGGTTCCAGGCATCCAGTGGGGCACACCATTCAGTGGAGGAGTTCAGATCTACAGGGTGTGAGAGGGATCTTGGAGATTCGGGCACCTAGGTTGTTCTTTCCATCACCCAATCTACTGTTTGGCATCTTTCTCGAGGTGATTAGACATATTTGGCACCAAGGTCGAAATATTTAGGGTTTCAGTCTTCACTTGGAGTGTGGCACCCTTCAGCTAGGAGGGTTGGCATCCATATCTGCATGACACTGGTCTTCATTACTTATTCAGCCTTTGGAGGCTTCTTTTGTATTGATGGGAGCATTTTGTAGTAGCTCATATCTATTGTTTGTATGACCATTTGAGGTTCATTCCCAACCGGCCATCTATTGTATTGATTCTGCATTACTCATAATAAAAAGGTCAGATCTTTGTTTGNGGTGCATGCAGAGGTACAGTGGTACTTTCATGGGTAGAAGGAAGAAATCGAGCAGTGAAATAGAGGCCGAAATGGAAGGGTCAGGGGATGACCATGAGCCTCTAGTCTTGGCTCTCATAGCAACAGAGTTTGACAAGTTCCAACATTTCATCAACCGCATGGAAAGCACATTGGTCCAACACTTGGGTGAGTACCATGAAACCAGCAGAAGGGGGCAAGCCGAACTCTTTGAAACTTTGAAGAGGGTTGACGAAAACCTGCAGATAATGAACAAGAATCAATCCAAGCTAAATGAACTTATAATGCAAGTGACTCATCAAGGGAGGAACCCTGATACATATGGGAACAAGGAGGCTGGTGGATCCAGGGAAATCCATGAGGAGATCAGATATAATCTGGAGAAAGCAGTCAGATCTGAAGGAAGTCTGGATGGAGACACGGGCCAGGGTCAGATGGGTAGCAGGGTCAATCAGAGGTGATACATGCCTACGTTCACAGATGATTAGCTTGGCCGACATTCAGGTAGCAGAGCTAACCCTAGACCTTACATGCCCACATTCACAGATGAGCAAGGGCAACAGGAACATGTAGAAGACTTTGTGGAACAAATGGCAAGGAGTACCAAAGAGTACTACAGTTTGGATATGAAGGTCCAAAGACATATGTCCCTAGATCAATATTGCCAACTCAGGTTCAGAAATCAACCTAGGATGAACCACAGGGGTAGTTTTGAGTTTGAACGTAGAGCAGGGAAGATAGAAATTCCATACTTTGATGGTACGGCCAAGATGACAGCACAATCTTGGGTACAAAAGTTGGATACCTACTTACAGCTCAACCCCATGAGGGAGATGGAGGCCATCAAGTTTTCCACTATGTACTTGGATGGCAAGGCTCATGAATGGTGGTATCACGGACTCACCACACTCGACCACAATCAAATTATGTCCTATACAGAATTCACTCAGAGGCTCATGGATAGATTTGATCAAGGAGACCCTAAGCTACATTTTCGAGAGTTCACCCAACTCAAGTAAACAGGTATGGCTGATGCATACATTGATGAGTTTCAGAGGTTAGCAGTGATGGTGCAAGATATGTCCCCGACCAGGCTCATGATGCTTTTCACAAAAGGGTTAATGGAACCCTTGAAGGGTTGGGTAAAGGCCTTCAAACCCAACAACCTATAGGAGGCCATTTGGAAGACGAGGGATTTGGGTCCAGCTGCTAAGCCTAAATTCATACCCAGACCACCTCTCAACAGTGGAGGAAGAGACCAAAGACCTCCAATGAATCAGGGAGGACGTGACCCTAAAAGTTTTGACAGGGGTCATGGCAGGATAGATGACAACACCAGGAGGGAACTAAGAAGGAAGCAACTCTGCTTCACTTGCAAGGAACCATGGAATCCATCACATAAGTGCATGGGACATGGCCAGGTACACTACATTGAGGTCACTTCAGACGACGAAGAGGAAGATGAGATTGGCCAGATATAGAGCATGGAGGCATAAACCACTGAGGTAGTAGAGGAGGAGTAGAGCACAGGACAGGATAGTATGGCCACCTTGGCATCTATCAGTGGAGTGCCCAAGTATAACACCTTCTGAATGAGGGGGGTCTTGCAGAGTCAAAGAGTTTCGGTCCTGATTGATGGAGGAGCTTCCCACAACTTTATTGATGCATCCTTACTAAAGAGGAGGCACATACCCACAGTAGAATTTGAAGGATTCAAAGTGGAGGTTGCAGGAGGAAGTACTATGCCCTGTGACAGATATATTCCAGGCATGAAGCTTACCTTGGGTAGGCATGAGCTGATACAGGATGTCTATGTTATGGACCTTCCGGATACCAACATCATCCTATGGGTTCAGTGGCTCAACACATTGGGACCTATCACCACCAACTACAAAACTATGGAAATGTCATTTACAGAAGAGGGTGGACGGAAAGTAGTGCTCTGGGGCATGACAGGGAATGCTGCAAAGGTAGTCACTGCCAAGAAGATGGAGGCCATATTTTGAAGAGATGATATAGTATACGCAGCAGAATGCAGGATTGTAATGCATAAGAATGCGCAAGGCAAGGTCGACTACACCCCAGAGATCAAGGAAATCCTTGATAGACACCACAAGGTGTTCAACCCTATTCCTCCAAGGGTACCACCAGATAGGGGATTTGAGCACATTATTGAGCTAG